>JAMKCH010004680.1:0-35280 GCA_023653785.1 Ophioderma brevispina | reverse complement strand
ATAACTCATCAAAAATAGCTGTTAATACAGATTAAAGGTGCAACGAGAGATTTAAAATACAGGGGTCCAAAAAAAGTGAAATTTGATTTTTTTTGTACGGTGTAAAGCTTTTATCAAAAGTACCCATCCTAAGGATTAAGATGAGAAAAAATGTCTTTGGTACGAAAATTTTATTTTATAGGAGCAAATATGAAATCAACCTATGTTTTCTATTGAAATCTGAAGCATTACAAACACCTTTTGTTCATTTAAGTTATTTCTGTACAAATTCAAAGGTAGGGGGATTATTGTGCGTCTAATCTATATTGAAATCACTTACATATCACAGAAAATATGGATGACTTGAAATTCTCTCGTTGCACCTTTAAAGAACAATAAGAATGTGTTTTTTCATTTGCTTGGTTTTTTGTATTTTAAAATTGGCTCTTGAAGGGAAATTTTGGTTTGTACTTTAAAGGTAGTGTTCCGATCGGAAGTATTATCGATGGATTATTGGATGAAAGACATATTTTTCCCATGTAGTCCTGAAAATTCACAAGGAAAAAAAAAGCAATAAAAAACACCATTTTTTTAATGGTTTTAACCATCATAATTAGCACCAGTATTGAATAGGGCTTTCCAATATGAATTCTTGCTCTACCATCAAAAACGCAAGTTTGGTTTTCTTCACGGTTCTTGATGGGGCTTAATGTGCCTAGTGCGAAGGGCTCTAATATCAAGTAGAGGAACACAATAGCCATAAATCGGAACAAGCCCTTTAAAGGGTTTCAATATATAGGGTGGTTTTGAGTGCATTCTGATTGACTGTTTTAAAGAGTGCATTCCATGATGAAGTTTTAAGAAGTGAATCCTGATTGACTGTTTTAAGAAATTAATATTTTGTTTTAATTCCTAAAATGGAGGGGGGGGTCGGGGTTTTTGTCTCCAACCTCCAAAACATTCTCAGGAAGGAAAATTCTACCACCAATCAAGTGGAAATTTTAATCCTAAGGAAAACTCTTTTCTGTTGCTTAAGGTATGCGTAGAGGGCCTATATGGCCTCAGGATTTGAATTTTTTTTTTTGGCAGTTCATATTAGAAAGCCAAAATATTGTTGTGGAATTCTTTGCCAATAAGAGCAGGGCTTATTATCCTAGGATTAAAGTAGTATACCAAATTTAGTATGTGAATCCCCTATGCAACCTGGACTCCGAAGGTGGCTCGAAACAAAGAAAGCAAAAACCTACAAACTGTCCACTCATTTGTTGTGGCCGCGGTGGCCTACATGTCCCCAGAATGTTATTCTTGCCCTCCGAGAGAAAAGCCATTTTGTCTCGCCTGAACTTTGTGCGGCAGAGATTGTAATCACTTTTCTGTCTGTCTGTTCTGTACGTTCGTCCGTTAGTCGTTCTGCCGGCCAGTTGTTCACAGCTTGTGTATGATTTATCTGGAGTTCCATAAGGGCTAAGTTGATGTAAATTGGTGGAAAGAACGGGATCGACTGCGTTCTCGACATGATTAGATTTGGCGTAAAATATGCTATTAAGGATCTAATTGCATAATTTACGAAAAATTTTCCCCTCAAGGCTGTACAAGTTTTCTGGAGTTCATTAAGGCGTATAATGATGAACTTGGTGGAAGGAGGACGCGGGCTGAGGAGTTCTCGACCTGCTGATTAGATTTTGGGCGATTTCGGGCAAACCAAATATGCAAATGAGCTAATTAATACATGACAAAAATCAGCGTAATTGCTATAATTTGAAATGTACATCGGATACGCAAAATCCTTCACTGCCAGGAAAAGCCTATCAGGGCGCATTCTTCCTTGCAATTTGAAAGTGCGAGATATGTGCGGCTAAGGTATGCAAATGAGCTATAAAATATGCATAATGCTGTTCTCTGAAACGGTCACGGATGGGCAAAATTCTTCACTAATGAAAGAATACCTATGCCATACATCTTTTGTATGAATCAAATTGGTCAAATCAAAGGGTAGTGGGACAATAATTAAAGGGGACATTTTTTGATAAAATTGATCTAATTAAAATTGCGTAATTGCTTGTATTGCTGAAATGGTACATTGGATATTGCAAAATTCATTCACTACATGAGAGTACTATATGCCGTACATTCTTTTGTGTGAATCATAATTGGGTTCAAAGTGCATGTGGGCCAATTTTAAAGGGGGCAATGTTTGATGCAATGATCTAATTAAATATGGTAATTGGCTGTATTGCTGAAACTTAATTGGATATGCAAAATCCGTGCGAATGGAAAGACTGTGCCATAAATCTTTGGGTGAATAAGCATTGTGGTCAAAAAGCATGTGGGCCAATTAAAGGGGAATTTTTTTTGATTATTCTAAAATTGCAACTATGCCAAATGATTGGCCATTTCAGCAAATTTGCTCAAGATGTTAATTTTACACCTTGCAAAAAGAATTTGATACAGGAGTTCATTTACCTTACAATAAAATGGTCAGTATTGTTAATTGGCAGTAGTATAGGGCCGTGTGTTTGTGGTTGGTGGTGTGACAAAAAACAAGAAGATTATCAAAGCAAAAAAAAGGGGGGGAGGGTATACAACAACAAGGTATATGAACATCAATAGATTATAGCTAGATATCTAGTACCCAGTGTTCATTGAAAGGGTTTTCTATCTGTGGTTCTGGTGGGTCAGTCTTAGTCTTTTGGGTTGCCAACCCGTTTAAAATTCTTGGAAAAATGTGAAAATACGTACATCATGTTTTACCGCTTTCCAGACCCCGTAGGGGGCCAAATTTAAAAATTGGTCACATTTTTTCAAAAAAAATAGTGGTTGCCAAATTGAATTACATTTTCATATTTTTACTTAAATTTAGTGGAAATTTAAGGATTTGTTGCATTGATTTTCAAGATTAATATCTTCCCAACGGAAGATGTTGTGACCCAGGGTGGGTGTCCAATGAATTAAGGTGGAAGTTAAAACTAGTTGGGAAGATTGGAGTTTATCGCTGCACAACTTCTTTTTGGGAACCCTGGACTCGCACAGTTGCCACTCGGGTGTTGTGATGCTTTTTGTCTAACATTTGCGCGAAAAGCAGGCGAGACTTGTGGTTCGAGAACACGCCTTGTTAATCGCAAAATTAAAGTGCAATAGCAGGACTTAAAGGCCGTCTCAGAGATTTTCTGAGGAGGGCGCCCTCAATTTAAAAAAAGAAAAAAATCATGTGTTTTTGCATGTAAATAATTGCTTGTCCCTATGTACTAATCCACTGTGTGAAATTCTAAGCTTAAATCGAATTCCTATTCATATAGAAAATCACAACTTTGTTATAAAATTCCTGGATCGGAATTTTTGTTATACACGGAGGTATCTTATGGGACGACGTAATACCACATATAAAGGTTTACTGCATCAAAACGAAAAAATCCGGATTCATCTAATTTCGGAATTGTGATTTTAGGTACTATCTTTAGTTTCTCGTTGACTATTTTTTCATTAATTACACAAAATAATAATATTTCGAAATCTCTGAGTCAGACTTTAATTGCCTCAGTACTCTGCGAGTGTAATCTGGTGTGTATAAGTAGTTGAATGATGGCAGGTATGACTGCCTGATGTTATCCAGGCAAAAGAGGATTTCCAACTGTGTATTAGCTGTTAAAAAGGTCCTAATCATTTTCACAGACAATAATGTATACTTCTGTTACATTGCAACTTTTTGGGCACTCTACATGACTAGAGTCGCTAAGTCAGAGATCAATATTTTTCAATTTTTTACATTTTTTTCCATTTGTTTCCAGTTTTCAACATTTTTAGGTAGTTCCTATGCAATCAGAAAGACCGTATGTCGCCCATTTGATTGTGTGTCGTCTGTATGTCATACATTTAGTGTGCACCGTTTAGTTGACACTTTTTCAACTTTAACTCATGAGTGTGATGGATCAAGTTCATACTTGGCTATGCTTATACACTGAGACAAGGGGTCTTACGTGGGATAAGAGATGAGGTCAAGGGTCATTAGCGGTCATGGCGTTCAATAATTGTTCTAGTATATAACCTGTGATTGACACTTTCACTTATGCAGCTTTTAGGCAGTGGTGGATCAAGTTCATAATTGGGATGCTGATAAATGAGACAGGGGTCTTATGTGGGGCAAGAGATGGGAAGGTCAAAGGTCATTGGGTCACTTGGGTAATTATACTGCTCTCTAATTCTTTGACCACATAATCGGATGACCTATTTGGACTGCTGTCCATTTGTTTTCCAATTATTATGCATTTTTCTTCAAATTTTGCATTTGCATAAATCGTGGAGAAAAGCATCAAAAGGCATTCAAATGAGTCCAACAAACCAGTCTTCGGTCTGGTTTTTAGATGGCTTCCCAGATGAACATAAATCATTTGAGAAGCATCTCAAAAACCACTGGACGCATATTCTGTTTCTCACACAGAATTACTAGGGTTAAATTATTAGGGTCCTGAATGCATAACTCCTTTGAGTGATCTTTTTGTCGCAAAATGTGTTCAATAAGAGTGTATAAGAAATCCCTGTCCAAATACAGTGTTGTCCAAAAAGAAAACAGAGCTTCAGTAAATGGTTCCTGGCACGTTGCGAAAATCGTACCTCCCACTAAATTTCAAATTTAGTCCCTTTCATTGATGCCAATAACTCCAAATTGCTGTTGTGCATGACTGAACAGGTGGTTTTATAAAAAAAAAATGTATGCATGATTGTAAGTCACGAACGTCATAAACTGGCCAAATTTAATGCGCTTAAATAGTGTGAAGTTTCTTTTGCTGTCATCTATTTTGATTAATTTGGATGAGTTGCTCTATTGAATGCAGCTTGGCTGACATTGTTGGCAAGACCATGGGATTTGTGTAACTAATTATGGAATATGGAATTAAGATTCATTGGTTTTCGTTCCCCCGACTTACATAAAAAATGTTGAGATTTTTATATCGTCTGAACAGTAGCCTTAGTAATCCAGGGTGCCCAATCTTAGTGTAAAGTTCGGTCGCATCTGTACGAAATTAGCAATTTGTTATTTCTGTCCGTAACGGACAGGGATAAATCAGCACAGTAGCCTTGGGACCGTGGGAAAGAGCAGCGAATAAACACAAAACCGCAGATCGGGATCGGCTCAATTTTTGAGAATAAGCTTTTCTCAAGGATTATCTAGTGATCAATGAAAAAAACATAAGGGCTGAAATCACAAAATGCACTTTAATATCTGGCGCTGTAAGTAATAAATCCGCATCCGCCTAAAACACAGTTGTACCTTAAAAGCATCGACAGAACTGGACCTTGTTGATTGGGTATATTATCATATCCAAAAAAACCAGGGGGTGTATTTTCTAAATACACTGGTGGCTGAAAGCTACTGAATGTTCCATGGGAATTGAGGGACTATTTACCTTATAGTGATGAGCCCAATATGATCATCCACCAAGGAACAGTTCAGTGGGTTGTGCTTGTACATGCATTTCCTGAACTGACCTTGTATGTTCGGGGTACATTTATATCATCCCAACAAACCAGAGGGTGTATTTTCTACATACACTGGTGAGGGAAGCTAATGAACTATGCCAGGGAATTCAAGCCTATTGCCTCATAGTGATATGAGCTACAATATTGTCATACCACCACTGGATCATAGTGATGGATTTTGCTTGTTTTGAGCGTGGCCTTGAGCTCAGTTGATGGGAATAATGCCACGAGCCATTTACCATGGAGGAAAGCTCTACAGTTATCAAGACATGATCAAAAGACATGACAAAATGCTAGATAAAGTGTTGTTTACCCCTACAAAGTGCAGTTAACACTGATCAATGTCTTACAAACATTAATGTGACTAGGAATGCAATCAGTAACAAATGAGTGGCTACATTGGATTATGCATATAGCCTAGCTGAGAACTTGGTCTAACAAGACTTGAGCTATTATGATGTCAGAAGGTGATCTTGTTAAAGGACACTGGTATATTGCCAGCAAAATACAAAAGTCCATGAATGCTAAATGGATAGGGTTGAGACTTACCCATGTGAAAACAGTTACCACCAAAGGATATTGTCTAATGGTTTGGGTTCGAGCCCCACTGCAGTCAATGTGGGAGCACTTGGGCAAAGCACTTTAACTCGCTTGCCTAGTCGACCCAGCGAGATTTTGATAGCTGGGAATATTACAATTTAAGTGCGATGGATTGTGTGCTTGGCCAGCTGCCGGCTTAGAATGAAGCGAAATGATTGTGACAATTCCCTGTTGCAGCATAAAACACTTGCAACAGCACTGTGATCTTGTAGGAATGGCACTTTATAAAAAATCTAGTATTATTATTATTAAGATCCCCCTAAAAAGGCTGTTGTATATCAAAGTTGAAGTCAGTTGGTTATTTTCAGCTTTTCCCCTTCATTTTCATCACTAGATCTTTGTTTTAAAGTTAAATTTATATAACACTTGCAAACGGAGAACCCTTTGGCAATATAACATAAATAGACTGTATGGAGCAGTTTTGAAGTGTTTATAAGGAAACCTTACACAACTCTTCCTGTTTGTTCAGTTGTTGCAATCTAGTCATATTGGAATAAAACCACTTGGACTTAGGCTTTTCGTGCAATCTTAACCAAACTGGTACCCTGGAAAGGTGGCAAACAATAACTTATTGTCCAGCCTCAGTACACTACATCTACACAAAAATGCAAGAGTGCATTTCTTGAATGATAGCTAATAACCAGGTTGGGGAAATAAAGGATTTTACAGGTGTCAAAATTTTTAAAAAGATCCAATCATGTTGCAAAAACACAACATATTTGATCTTCTTATCATTTTAATCCTATCAGCACCACAACCTTTTCATCACTTTTTATCCAATTGAGCAACTGTCAAATTTGACTCTGTACAACTGAAAATTCCCCATTTTTTTGCCATTGCTACCTAGCACTCCCCAAGTCTTTTAGCCGCATATATTAACAAATTAATACCTCTTTGGAATCCTTATTGTTAGACAAATAATGGGTATACTTTTTCAACACGATTGAAGCTTTTCAGAAATCCCCCCCCCCCGCCATCTTGGCCCATACCTGGCTCTAGCTACCATTCCAGAACCTGCTATCATGCATTTTTTGTGCAGGCCACGATATCGAGGCTGCATAATAAGGTTCAGTTTGCCACCTTCAGGGTAAACTATAATTTTGCTCAGACCATTGATTAACCTGGAGTTGGTTTTATTTTAAAAATTGCTTAATTTTAAAACAAAATGTAATCATGAATTGTTATGTGCCTATTGTATTATACTAAACACATGTAAATACTATCAAACATGTTAATCTGTTTTGAAAAAAAAAATTGAGGTAACCCTAAATTTTTGCCAATAGAACACATTCAATTCACCTTCTTGTTTTTAGTCTGTGCTGCACAGTCCTCGTGCCCGGTTTAAGTGTTCTCGTCATTGTCTTGCACTTTTGTAGGGATTGCTTTTATGGTGGCCCGTTTATATTGATCTTTGCTCTGTTTGGTCAACCTTTACAGAATGTGTTTGTTATAACCCGGGGCTAGCACACATTTGTACACACATCTCAAGTCCAAAAGGGTTTGAGTGATTAAATAATGTTTTGACCAGAAGCTGACAGTACCCCTCAAACATGATTCTTAAGTGCGGCAAGTGGTGCCTTAAGGAGATGGCCAAAACAAAGTTTGTACAGGGGTCCAAATTTGTTAAATTGATCAATCATGTTGAAAAGCAACCATGTTTCTGTGGTCTAACCGTAAGATTCAAAAAGGTAAAAAGTTTGTAATATTACAGCCTAAAGTTTTCAGAGTTTTAGGTGACCTAAAAACATCAAATCAATAAAAAGGGTCAATTATCAGTTTACAGGGTCAATTTAAAATTGCTTGCCTCCGATTTGGATCAAATGGTGCAACTATGGTGAGCTCAATAGGATAAAATTAAGGAATAGTTTTGAGTGTCTCAATGCTTGCTTCAGAAGTAGGGGGGTAACAAGTTCAAGCCCAATTGAATGCAGTGGACGTGACCTTCTTGCCCCCTACATCGGAAACTAAGCATTTAGACAGTCAAAACATTCCTATTTTAATCCTATAAACTCCTCCAATAATTTGCACCATTTTTTATCCAATCGGAGAAACTTTAAAATTTCGCCCCTTACAACTGAAATTGACCCTATTATTGATTTTTGCTGTTTTTACCTATACTCTGAAACTTTATAGGGCTTACATATTACAAACTCTACCTTTTCTGAATCCTTATGGTTAGACACTAACAGGGTGTGCTTTTCAACACGATTGGATCAATTTTACAACTTTGACCCCTGTACAAACTTTGTTTTGGCCCCCTCTCCTTAAGGCACCACTTGCGGCACTTAAAGAATCACTTTCAGGGGTTCCATTCAGTCTTCAACATATTTAATCACTCCAACCTTGTATTGAGATGTGTTTTTACAAATGTGTGCTAGCTCCATTGCTAATATATTTCACTGGTACACACAATTAGAGTAAATTACTGAAAGGGCCTGTCCCTTTAAGTCCCAAGCCTGAAATGTTCATTTTACATGAGGTGTGCATGGAACAATAGCAAGGGATGGTTCGACATAAGTTAGTGTGTCCATGTATAAAGCTATATGACCAACAAGCAACTAAAACAGCTTTTAATCATTTATATACTTACACTCTCATAGCAAATATCAACAACGCGTTCGTTCTTCCTAACCATGTTTTTGCAATTTTAGTACCATATCAAATTGAAAGATCAGGACATTTAATAATAGTGAAAAACGTCTTCACGGTTTGACGTACTTACAGTCGCGTTGGAATTCAAAAGTAGCAGAGGAGAGACACTTATTTTCCGGGCCAAATTTCCCATTGCTCACCGTAATCTAGTGAAGTTGAAGTCCAAAGGTTATTACAGAGCCTGGGGAAACCCATTAGAATGTGAAAAGGTTCGGAATGAAGTGACTCTCATTTTCGGCCTTTTTAGTTCCAGATGACCCCCATTTCAGGGACCATTTCAGTTCCAGAGGACCCTACTTTTCATGCCAAGGCCTATTCTCCAAAATTTCTCAAACAAAACTCAACAAAGTAGCTGAAATTGAGGGAAAGGGCAATAGCGGCTCTATTTCTGAAATTTTTGGAAAACTCCTCGTTCCGGAAACCCCATTTTTGGGCCCCCCTCAAATCAGCTCCGGAGCCTCAATTTTGAACCAGGACGGAAAATGAGACCTACCCTCCCCCAAAAAAAAGTTGAGGACCCCACCATCAAACTTGGAATGTTGTTGACGATACCTGTTTTCAAACATAAGCGGTGGGTGGAGCCGAAATCTGCATGTGAATAAATTTTGTACCAAATTGGCGCAGACATAGAAAGAAAATGGCATTAGATTTGGAAAGACATGATTTAAGTATGCTGAATGACGTAATTAGGCTCATTATTTTTTTGCGGGAGTATATTTGTTTGTTGGCTTAACTCATATGGTTCAAGATTTTTAATGCATAATCAACCTCGATAGGTGTTTATTTTGTCCTGAGAGACACCGGGCATGAAATTGCCCATCAATTATCTCTCGACGGGACTGGCTTGCAAATTGAATCAACCTTTTAACATTTTGCAAAATATTTACCACTGAAAACATGGTAAGAAGAGAAATGAAAAACACCTTGATTGAATTTGAACCTCACTAGGAGACCCAGATTAATATAGACTGTTTGGTTACATGGTCTACAATTATCCAATAGTGCATTGAATTAATGGCTGATTTCACCTTGATTGCTACAACGTTGTAAGCGTATTTCAAGTGCACTTTAACTGGTTGGGAGGGGGGTAAACACCAAGCATCAATGCTTGTTGAGGGCCTATTAAAAGCTTATTTTAGGGTTTTTTAAAGGTGCATAACCTAGGTCAAGTGCCATTAAGAGGTCAACTTGTGCAGAGAGTGCAGGAAAGGTGAATCACAAAGCAGGCAACTCCTAGTGGTTCGAGAACCCGCTTGTTATTGCACCACATACTGGGAGAAATTTTGCCCGTTGCGAATGTGGACACATTCCATATTAGCTGTCGAAAGGTCATAACAAAGCCACTCGCAAGCATGCTGGATAGGAAGTTGCATATTGCCTCCATTTTATTACATAGAACTTAAATTTATATTAAACATTGGCGTTTTAGGTACGATAGCTTTTCAATGCAACTTCTAATGATAACAAGTCTTGTTTGTTTTTTATGGTGTTGTCGTAGGATAATGGTCCGCTACTTCTGGTCCGACCTTGCTCCCTTACACTTGTACATTCATCAGGGATGGGGATCTTCTAATTAAGGCGGGGCATCCACACACACTGTAGCCTTCTGCCACGCTGTTCAATTATTAATAAACGAATGGTAACGAGGCAACTTTTTTAGGAAAGATCTAACTGAAGTGGTATAGATGATGTGACTAGACGTCACTTTTGACTAGGACGCGGCCTCTGTTGTTTCTGGCAGGCAAAATATTACCCGTAGTTCTGTGATATAGACCACATAAAATCTGGTTATAATACTTGCAGATTCTTTCCTGATCTAAATTGGTCCCAAAATGCAGCTGGTAGCATTAGCTTATTATGCTTGATAAGACAAGTTAGTATTATTAATTCGAAACAAAAGTTACAGCAAAAAAAAAAAAAACAGGAATTGCCCCATGGCAACTATAGGTGCTTTGCCTGCCAGTTTCTCTCTTCACCAACAGGGCGGGGTCATAAACATAACCAAATGTCACATCATCTAGACATTTCAAAAAATTCATCGGGTGTTGAAAACCTAATCTGGAACTTTACACGCCCACAAAATGAGATTATACCTCAATTACGGGGATGAAACCGCAGCAACTTCAAATTGGCGAGCAAAGTCTGTGGGGCACAGCCACACAGGACATGACAAATTTCAAAATTTTGCCACCCTGGAGGAGGATTTTTACCCATATGAGCTAGAAAAATCTCAATTTCCATTGCACCACAGTTAAGTAGCTTTCATTCACCAATTGTATTTAGAATACAACCCTGGTATTTGGGTATGATACCCAAGATCACACAAGGTCAGTTCAGTCAATGTATGTACAAGGACAACCCAATGAACGTTTTTGTCCTAATGGATGAGCATATTGTAATTCAAAGTGTCCGGAATCACATGGGTGTGAAGCGAGTGTTGTGGACATCCAATCTTAGTATTGATATAGTGGGCCAGAAGAATTGTGTGTGTCGGGCATGCTGGGCCCCAATAAAACGGAACTCGAAAAATTAGGTACTTGACATAGCGTTCTTTTGCTATGTGTACATTTGTAGTGTGTGGCAGCCAGATGCAATACGTGGTCTAGGGTACACATTGCTTTTAGTATCTCGGCCCATATCAAACCCATATTTACACAACTGAGAATCTCTGAAGCATTCTCGGCTGTGATTGTCGACTTAAATCATCTTGTGAATGCAAGAAGGTTGTACGTGCACATAGCTGCCATGTGATAAATATGTGCTGCCATCTCCCCGTCCCTCCCCCCTTACACCTCCCCTCAACCCCTTCTTCCTGCCTCTCACCCCCTTCCCCCCTCCCTGTCTGTATTAGGATGACTTTCAATTTCTCTTCCTTGAGTCAATGGGCTCTTGAAATTAAAGGCCACTGACAAAATTTGCATCATGTAGTTATGGTTGATGGGAATATCTGACAAGTGGCAGCCTTTGCACTTGCAACCCTTCATGAAATGAAGGTACTTCTATTTTTATAGTAGCTTTAACACCAAAGTACTGCATGCCTAAGGGGTTAAAAAATGCAGCAGCATTCTTCTTGAGCCAATTACGTGGTAAAGATGTGGTGGGGCTGGAGCGCATTGAACTGAGAGATTTTGAAAGTCTGTTGCAATTGGTTACTTCAAAGAATAATCATGTAAATTGACCAATCAAAAACAATATAAAAAAGCCAATGGTTAAGATGCTCACAGATGCTTACAGAGTGCTATAGATTACTTACAGACGCTTATAGATTGCTTACAGCTTTTTACAGATTGCCTTATAGATTGCGTATAGTGCTTATAGATGGATTATAGATTGCTTGTCAGATTGCTATAGATTGCTGAAATTGCTTGCAGATTGCTTTTAGATGCTTTAGATTGCTTGCATATTGCCTTCTAGATTGCTTACAACTTCCAGTAAGATCTTATACCCTATGGTTCAATGGTCATTGATAACATTCTCCAATCACACCACTTACAAATCTTCTGAATTCAACTGAAACTTGATGCAAACAACCAAGTGGTTGACACCTTGTCTATTAAAAATAATATTAGCAGTGCAAAGCCTTTAAGTGAAAGTTATTTGCTGGGGTTAGGTTGGTTATAATCCTACCATTATTAGTAATCGAAGACTACAACGGCATCTAGGATATTTCTTTAACTTGGTTGCTTTGAGCTGAAATCCAGTAAGGAAGTTCACTGAACAATCGAGTGGTTTTCCAGTAGCCTAATTGTCACGTTTTTTTAAGAGATGAATGAGAACAAAATGTAGTTAAGTTTCATTTTGTAAGATGCCTCAATTTTCCGACTACCTTTACGAGCTGACTGCATGGGAGAAAATGCACTTTGTATACCCTTCTGTACTTACTGACTGCCCACACACACTCTGCTGGATTATGTTGCACTTGGGGTGCTGTTTTTTAGAGAAGTTGGCAGAGTTTTCTCCATTTTGAGTAACATTTTTTGTTTTTTTTTTTTTTTTTTTTTTTTTTTTTTTTTTTTTTTAACAAATATATTATATACGTTTTATCTTGTATTTTTTCTAATTACAAAAAAGCCGTACAGTTAAAACAAATTTGTCTCATCTTAAGTCCAATGTTCATGTGGGTTTATCCAGTCTCTCAAGATGGCTTCAGTTTCCTGGGCTCTGCATTACTCATACTTAAAAGTACATGTCTAAAATTAATTTATTATACTCCATATTCAAACTTTCTGAGTTGATAGCCCTTACAGTTCAAGCTGCATGGTTGGTGTTTTATGTTTCTTTGCATAATTTACAAATTTGTCCTGTGCCTCCCTTCAGCTTCTTATGCAGTGATCGATGCCTGCAGAAACTGCAAGGTGTTGGTGATAGAAAGCGTGACAGCAACCGTGATATGAATTGTGCCCGTAGTGTTCTGTGTAATATTTTGTACATATTAATGATCTCATGTACAAAATTATTGAATTTTTTATTGCTACACTCAGGCTTGGCTGGCTTACTCCTCCTTGCTATTCTTTGCCTTACATTGTCCTTTTTCCTAGCCTTAGATCAAGGCGCTCTACAACTATCATTCATTGCTTCACAACGTCACTGATATAGTGTCATTAAAGGAGTGAAGCATCCCCTCCCCAATACTAAAAAAAATGGCAAGAATTCCACCTAAACATCCAATTTCACCTTGCCTATGTGCATTGCTTCCACGAGCGAGTTCAATAAGTCAACGCAGGCAGAGCCACGTGTACAGTCTGTCAGACTTTTTCTCATTTGCAAAAATTTTATAGGAGGTTTTGGTACGGGAAGATTAAAACCAAAAGCACTTTGATCACGTCTGTCGCTCTGAGTAAGCCCAGCCACTCTTCAAAACCTGACCACAACGTGTTTTTGTGGTTTTATACCTAGCATAGGAACCTGGCTCAGACAGTGTGGACAACAGACCACCAGGCTGTGTACCAATTTTTTTTTTATATAATTTTTCTCTAAACAGGGTAGCCCTAAAAAAAACAAATACTAAAGCACTGATTTCTACCTGAAAACACATGTTCAAAATATTGAGAATAAATGTTAATTATGCAGTACAGCGTGAAAAATAACAAGTTTGTCGGTTCTTAGCAGACGCCTTGATCAAGGGGTATCCTTTCCCTACTGCAATTGCCCTACCGTGACCCTGCTCTTGCTGTACTGCACTCTCTGTTCCTTATCATACTAAGCCTGCCCTACTGTCTTTCCCCTATGCCCTATAATTGTGTTCTGCAATGCCCAGGCCCTATTGCTCTAGCCTTACTTTCACTTGCTTTTCCGTACTATACTGCCTTTTCCCTTATCTATTACGCTGCTGTACTACTGCCCTTGCCCTACTGCCCCTTTTGCCTTACTCACTGCCTTTGCCCTATTATACTCCCTACTTCCCTTGCCCTACTCTCTAATGCCTTTACCTTACTGCCTTTGCCCTACTATACTGCCCTACTGCCCTTGACGCCCTACTGCCTTTGCCTTACTGCCTTTGCCCTACTATACTGCCCTGCCTTACTTACGCTTCTGCCTTTGCCTTACTGTCTTTTTGCCCTACTATAACTGGCCCTCTGCCCATTGCCCTACTGCCTTTGCCTTACTGTCCTTGCCCTACTATACTGCCTACTGGCTTGCCTTACTGCCTTTGCCTTCTGCTTTGCCTACTATACTATACTGCCCTACTGCCCTTGCCTTACTGACTTTGCCTTACTGACTTGCCCTACTATACTGCCTACTGCCCTTGCCTTACTGCCTTGCCTTACTGACTTGCCCTACTATACTGCCATTGCCTACTGTCCCCAGGCATAACGGCCTTGCCCTTACTGCGTTTGCCCTACTATACTCCCCTACTCTTGCCTGGCCCACGCCCTTTCCCTACTGCCTTTGTCCTTACTGCATTTGCCCTCCTCGGGCCCTTTCATCATGGCAAAAGGGCGTAACTTGAATTACACCCTTTTGCCTTGCAAGGGCCACCGCTGCCAATACCAATTCATTATGGGATACATTTTTCTTTTTAAATGTTGAGCCTCAAATAATGCTAAAATGTTTTCTAAAAAGAAGTTCCCATATCAGTGTTTTTGCATATGACCCTTATCAAGGCACAAGGGTTGATAATCGAGTTCCGCCCTTTTGCCATAACAGGGCCGTACTGATACTCTCCCCTACTGCCTTGCCCTACTGCCTTGCCCTACTGTGCCCTTGCCTACTTCCCTTGCCCTATCTGCTTTTTGCCCTACTGCCATTGCCTTATTGCCCTTGCCCTACCAATTTATCCTGTCCTTCTTTGCTCTGCTGTCTTAGCCTTACTTGCCCGTTGTTTGATACTTGCCCTTCTTGCCTTCTCCCCCATTTTTCCTTTCCCCTTCCCGCCCTTCCTCCTCCTTCCTTTCCCTGTGCTTTTCCCCATTTCTTTCCATTCCTGACCTCTTTTCTCTCTTTCTCCCCTTTCCTTTCCCCTCTTTCTCATTATCTTTTGTTCCTTTTACTTTTTCATTCCTTTCCCACTTCTCCTTTGCATTTTACTATATTTTTATTTTACTTAACCGAGGACACTAGCACTCTCTTTCTCTTTCTCTCCTCCTCTACTCTCCCTTCACCTTGTCCTTTTTGAATATTACAAACCATCAGATTTGACTATTTTTTCCCCAATTCAAAGCTTATTTCTAAGCATATCTCAAGATAAATAGAAAATTTAATCCATCAGGGCATTTAGAAGAACATAGGAGTATTGCAAAAAACCACTTATTTTGGGCAAGAGAAAATTAAACAATTGGAAGTTATCCTCCAATTGGGAGCAATAGTCTTTTCAATTAATTTCTGTGATCTACTTGGAGTAGGCACACTTTGACTTGGATTGATTTTCAAAATGATTTTATTTTGGTGGTGAATTGAAAGCTTGAGAAATATTGCTCAAAATGATTGCTTGTATAATTAGTTATTTTGCAGAAGCAATCAGACTGAGTGAAGTTGCCAGTGAGGGGAGTCATCTGCCGAAATTTAGCGGGGGTAATGATCGCTAGGAAATTTCTCCCAGACAACTTCAACTATTTGCTAGTATTGTTCTTGCACTTTTATTGGTGTCTTGGCGAATGTCTTTGCGAGCAGTGAATTTGGCAAATGCTGAGATTTCCACAGTCAAGTGCTGTCCTTGAAACATTTCAAAACTCGTGGGGAAAGTGTTTGTGCGGCTGTAAGTTATCCCCAAAAGCGAAGAAGAAAGAAAAACTGGAAAATGAATAGCTATGAGGGAATAGTCTCGATGTGACACATTTAGCGACGTTCGATGTAGAAAAGGCAAATGTGTTGTGTCGTCTTGGGAACATGGACAATATGTTAGAAATGTTCACCACTGTGTTTAAAAGAAAAGTTCAAAAAGCATACTTTTTCAATATTTAAACATCTCACCAGTCCCTTGTAGTATATAAAGTGATTTTAGTCAATCCGATGCAATCAGAAAGGAATCTACATCAGAAAGACATGATTCGGGTGCCTGTCTGTGTGTCTGTCTGTGGGTGTGTTCAAACATTGAGTATGACTTTTGGTGACACTTTTGGGGGCCGCCAGCTATAGCTGGCAGGAACCCACTAGCAATTCCGTTTGCGTGGTGATGTGTGGTTATGTGTGGGTGGGATGTGGTGTGCACAAATTGTTAAGTTTTTTTAATTGACATCAATTGAAAAGTTAACTTTCAATGGAACCAAACTTCTGTCATAGGCACACAATGGGATTCCCTCATATGATGTGAGGTCAAAGGTCATGTTGAAAGGTCAAAAGGTCATGTGAGCAAGTTGAAAAATGGGCTAAAAATTCAATTGATCTAAATTGAAAACTTGAGGTTTCATTGGGAACCAACTTGTATTAGGTGCACCCATGCGATCCCTCATATGTTGATAATAATAATTAAACAAACCATTCTTATATAGCGCATTACACACAGTCCCAATGCGCTGGAGAAAGAACACAGAAAGAGACATAAACTGTACATAGCAAATACCACAGAGATTTACAGGTTAGCATCTTAGGCAATTCAAATCCAATGAGTCTTAAGATATGATTTTAAACTGATCAAAGAGTTTGCCAGTCTTTGACAGGCAGTGGAGATGATTCCATAAAGTAGGTGCAGCAACAGAGAAAGTACGCTGGCCATATGATTTTGTGGTGAAAGATCAGTAACAAGTATGATTGCGAGTCTTGAACGAAGATTCTAGAGGGTTGTACAACGTGAAGAAGTGCTGAAGGTTAGGAGGGAGCACAGCCATGAATACACTTGTATGTGAGAAGAAGAATCTTGTAGCTTAATCCGGGAATTAAACAGTAGCCAGTTGCAATCTTGAAGAACTGGAGAAATATGAGCACGGGATCGAGTAAGAGTTACCAAGCCTTGCAGCAGAATTTTGTATGCGTTGTAATTTAGCGATGTGAGAGTCAGGAAGTCCAGAGGAGGCTTTTACAGTTATCAAGGCGACATGTAACAAAGCATGAACTAGCTTTTCGGTGGTTTGCTGATCTAGAAACTTGCGAATCTGCCCGATCTTGGTGAAGAGCAAGTGATGCAAGCGACTATGTTTGTTTAAGATTGATATCCAGCTGAAGGTTATTTTCAACAATTATAACAAAACCAATATTTCTAGCTTGTTGACACGAATCGATTTGAGAATCCCCAATTAAAACGATGGTAAAGATGGAATGAGTCCTATAGCTTGATGCATGTGAAGGACTTCCGTCTTGTCTCATTGAGTTTTTATTTGTTTTGGCAGTCGACCATAGCCTGATGTCCTTGATGCAATCTTTCAAGTCCTGGGAATAAACAGATGCAAGCACGCTGACTTCTGTCACAACACCATATGTTTGTGTCGTCATCTGCATAAATCATTCTATTTATGCCATTCTGCTATTATGTCCTCAAGAGGAGATGTATAAATAATGCAGGACCTGGGTGCCGCAACAGAGCCCGTGGCCCTCCTTCATCAAGATCATGGGTTGAAGAATGTCATCATTTATAACAACAGACTGTGAGCGATGTTTAAACATAAGATTCAACAAGCTAAAGAAGGAACCCGTTTTATTCCACATCGTTCGACCGACTTTGAGCAAGAGTCTCCTGTCTAATGGTATCAAATGCAGTCTGTCAATATTCAGGAGATGAGCACAGCTTCCTGGCCTCTGTCCAGCTGCATTTAATAATCTTGTAACCTCATAGGAGGGGGGGGCAGTTTCCCGTGCTGTGTGGGATTTATAAGCAGACTGCATTTTGCCGTGGATGTTGTTTTTTCAGAAAGGTGGTCTTGGATTTGCTGTGTAGCAGCACGTTTCCAGAAGTTTTACGAGAGAGAACTTCAAGATTCGCTACAGGCCGATAGTTTTTTTAAAGATTCTCCGAGTCCGGTTGGGTTTTTTTTGATGAGAGGAGTGATGTGGGAAAGTTTGAAAGCATCAGAAATAGCCATTTTCAAATTAATATGATGATTTTTGTATATTGGCCAAGTTTCATCAATAACATTTCTTCAGTACCAGGTAGGTATGAGATCAAAGTCACGTGCCAGGGTCAACGGTCATGGGGCAGCCCACAGCTTATCGTCTTTGAATTAGCGAGCGCGAAGCCGAGAACTGCGCAATTCTAGTTCAACTTACTGTCACTTGTGGGTGGTGTAGTACAGTGATGGATTAAGTCATACTTTGGTATGCCTACATTATGATGTGGAGTCATTCCAGGCGTCACTTAATGTCCATTTGGACAACATATCTGGGACTGCTTGTCCCTATTTGTTCTTAAATTATTAAGTGCCAATCCACAAGCAGTCATTCAGTGGCACACTGACTTAATTTGAGTAAATCACCAAGACCACCTTCCAAATTTTTCCCCCCTTGCGGATTATCTTGTGAATCCCCCCCCCCGATCGTTTCCTCAATACGACACTGCAGTCATTATTATATTCTGGCCATTTAAGGTACCATGAGATGTTGCAAACGTCGTATGTTAAAATAGAGGGTGTCCTATTCGATTTTAGCCCATCGATGAAGAATAATCATTCCGCCAAATTAACACAGGCAAATGTACTGCAAACTTTCATCAGACTACAGTCTTACCATGTCAGAGAAACAAACATCAAAACTCATATGGTTTAGGTATTTTATTTACTGTCAGGAGTATGCCAAATAACCTGTTAGTGTTGCTTGAAATCGTGCTTAAGGGTAGTGGTCAACCATAGTCTTTTGTTTTTATACAAATTCTGATTTTGTGGCACATTTTAAACATCAACCTGTGGTCTATCGTTAACCAACAAAGGTATCCACCTGAGCCCCAGACAAGTTTACTGACTGTATTTTTTGCCATTTAAAACCGCTATTTGACCATCTATAGTCCACCAAAACCACATGGGTCTAAACGGCGGAATTTAAGCACACCTTCCACGCCGTCAGCGCAAGGCCATAGCGCGCGTCGCGTGGTGAATTTTCTGCTGCGTATGAAGCGGGCGTGTTTTATTTTCTTTACCACGCGCATCGTGGAAAAACGAAAATATATTTGAAAATGTAAACAAAGGCTAAATTAGACCAGATGAAATTTCAATTTATTTATGATTTCTAGAGTTAGAGACGAAAGCTGTTTGATTTCAATAGTGCATAAATATTGTAAGTCATCACGTGCACAACACATCAATGTTGAAGTTCAACGTAAAGTTATTGATAAAGCGACAGCTAAATGGTGAAAAAAGTCACTTTTTATAAAAAAACACGGATTTCTCAATGTTAATTTTCGCAAAAAATTTGGCAAATTTCAGACAAGTAACTCCAAAAATACCGAAAAGTAGTAAAAAGGTAAGGTTTAAACTTCCACGATAGGAAACGGTCTTTATCTAGGGACGGTTTTCTCATTTTTCATATTTCGATTTTTAACTAAAGATATTCTCCAATATACGCAAATTGGAAAAGAACCTAAAAATCACATTTTTTTGACATTTTTCCTTTATATGTCGAAAAGTAAGGTCTATTTTTAAAAAAATGAAAAAACCGTCCCCTAGATTAAAATTTGTATGTTTCTCTAAAAAATAACATAAGAATGATAATGGAAATTCAAATTGTGTTTTGTTATGCGTCTGAAATTTGCGGCAGGCAAATCATGTTTTTTAGTATTTTTCTCAAAATACGGAAAAGTGGGAAAGTTTTACATTAATATGATGCCACCATCGGGTTAATCGTCCAATTTTCTTTTCACGAGAAATGTTACTTTACTGACAATAATCCCAAACTATTTGCAAGTTACAAACCAAAATAGATACTCGGAAGCTCACAGGTTGACCTGCCCTTAAAGACAAGGTAGTATTTTATCTGTATATAATTTTTGAGATCAAAAAGCCCTTCTCTGTGAATATCCCAGATTTTTGAAGCATGATATTGTGCACCATGACCCTGCTACAGTTTGACCCAAACACAAACATTGATTACTTTGTTTATTCTGTACTGTTGCAAACCACAATCAGCTGTTTAATGTAGATTTGAGGACGCCATCGCTGCATGGTCTATTTGCGGGAGATGGCTTGACAAATTTCTCAAATACTTCAAATTCACTATGCTGTTTTGTTCAACATTACTGATCTTTTGATTTATAAGCTAAAAAAAGCATGTTTTCACATTTTTTTATTCTCTCGCAATATCGCTACTTATCTCCTCTTACCTCCCTAAGCACTACCGGCATTTCAAACAGCATTCTGATTGGATAATTAAATCATTATCATTCCATCAATACATTTGAAATGCAGCTTTATCACTGTGAGATATTAGGCCAGTAAAAAAAAATGTTTTCTCGTTCGGCGGTTTGTGAAAAAAAGGAGGAGGGGCTTTTTATCTTTTATTTTTTATTTGTCACAGATGGCCGCCATTCAAGATTTTCGTCAACTCCAGGTATTAACCTTTATCACACTGACATCAAAAACTAAAAGGAGAAATCAAGGTCACACAAGAAACTGAACATATTTACATATGGTTAATAGTGTAAGCACCAGTTTAGCAAATGTTAGGTTTTAGATTGTAGAATACCTCCTATTAAAAGTAAAGTATCAATCTGGGAAAAAGCACTATCTTCAATTGACAAGAGTTTTATGCAAATTTCTCTAAAAATATAATCGTCGTCAACAGAATAAACTGGACGAATGACGCTCATTGTTTTACAAAAGTATTTTGACCCCACCTTTTTTGATTGACCCCCACCCTTTTATTTGAGACACCCTTTATACTTGAAAATTTGGAACCCCACCTTTTTTACCATTCGCAAGCCTATATTTGTGATACCAGTAATGGTAAACAGTAACATAAACTTCATCACAGAATTGCACATGTGCTCTGTATATTAAAGTGACAATTTATACCACATATATATAATTTATTTTTTGTAGGCCGGGGGCCCAGATATGCAAATTAGCACACAGAGGTACACGAAAGGAATGTGAACAAAAATGTTGTTATTAAGCAACCATCCAGGTCAAAATTCAAGTAGGATAGGCCTAAGCCAGTCAAGGCTCCGTCTCAGACTGGCATGACTGGGCACGTAAGCAATTGGTCTTTTTTCTTTTCGCGATTACATGTCGCTCATCAATATCAAAGTCATTTCAGACACACTACAGCTTTTTTCTTTCTTCCTAACGCTCATCTGCACAAATCCCTCAAATTTGCATAAGAATGTGATCTTCTTCGCCAAAAAATCACACGATCCCAACTCCCATTGGTTTCGCAGGGGCCGCCATTTAGACCGAGATTGCTGTTGAAAATCATCGGGACCGCGGTTTAGATAATGTTTACGATCATTTACAAAAGCTATTTTCAGTTACAAAAAGGGGGAAGACCCAGAGCTATTTAGTAAAATAAACGATTGGACCAATTCACCGATATTTTATAAAACAATGATCTAAAACTGCTGCTGATTGGAGCTCCCGCCCAATGAGATTGAAACATGCTTCATGCGCTCTGTGAGGGCTCTTGGCAATCGAGCGAAGCTGGCCAGGGCGCGATAGGACAATTATGCGAGCCAAGGCGAAGGAGTTGTTATTGTATTACGTCAAATTGTTTACAGGAATTTACACCATCTTATATTTCGTCTCAGCTTATACAAGTCCACCCTTAATGGAAAAATGTCAGCCCCCACCCTTTTGCCGATTTTCAAGATTTTGAACCGCAGCATGGACTGCCCACTATGGAGAGTCTGTGCATGTATGAAGAATGCTAGCTCGTTCTTGCAAGTGACTATTTCTATGGGATTTTCATTTTTTTATTATATTTTTTCATTTTTTAAATAAAAAATAATAAACAAATCAAAAGGTGGACTCAACAACGGTTAGCGGTCGCGGGGACGAGAAACATGTTTTTCTTACTTTGCTAATAGTCCCACAAAAGGTGTCTTATTTGACTAATTAAATTATTAGTCATGCACATTAGTTTTTTGTATACCACAAAAATAGTGCTAAAAAAGTGGTTTGAATAAAAGAATGCTTTTAAAAGATGTTCGGATTAAATTTCATAATGGCCAAAATAATTGCAACTTGAAAATTGGACTTTTTAATTACCAAAAATTTGGTCAAATTAACTAATTAGCAAATGACCAAGTATACTTAAATTCATAATTTTTGTGCTGAGAAAACTAATTCTCGTCATTGGCGAGTCTAAGTCGTCCTTAATTAGTCAAGTAATTTGTCATTTGGACCAAATTAAAATTGGCAGTCCTTAACTTGTCATTTTAAAGTGTCAATTTAGAGGTTAATGAAAAGATTTCTGTAAGCCAGAAAACTACTTTAAAATATGGGAGGGTTATCTTCCTGCATGCCAGAATAGCAAACCCAGTTTTTCCAGAATGAAGTACATATTTGAATGATATAAAAAACAACTGATTTGCATGACTTAATTGTAATAGTCACACACTTTTTGCGAATAATTAATATTCTCAGTGTTAACAAAAAAAAAAACACTATTTCAGCTCTAAACCTAATCAGCACCCCCACCACCACTCTCACTATGTTGCTGATTGGCCCCCAAAGAATCTTTTAGGTTCCACTTTGACCAATGGCTTGTAGTATAGGACTCAAGGTGTTAGAACTACTTTAATGTACAAATTCACTCTGATAGTGTTCACTTTCCACTTCAAAAAAGTTGAAATCGCATGGTACTTCTGCAAACTCAAATCTTAGATTTTATTTGTGATAGATATATGTTGAAGGAGCAGATTATGGTATCTGTCAAGTAATTTTGCGAACGTATCATATGACATCATTGTGTAGCATTGCGGATAATTGAGGCCATAGTTGAACTCCAGGGAATGTGGTACACTTCCTCTAGAAAGACAAAAAAGACATTTTACTGTTATGTAAGCTTATTTTGACGACTAGTTATTTTTCTCGCTTACATAAGGAATCAAATTCAAAGTGTCCATGGTGTTGGATCGGTTGTGTGAATTGTTGGTTAATAAAAAAATCACAGAAATGCTAAGGTAATGAAATCAGCACTGGAAAAGGCATGGTTCAACTAAAACAAATTTGACAACTGTCCAATGAGATTCATTAGTATGGTCAGTCAATTTGACGCGACTGTTTCACAAATTTACTGAAGGTAGTTGCAATTTGTTCTATGTTTGTGCAAGGGGTTTGTACGTGCAATAGCTGCCAGCAAATTGTTACTAGATGTAGAGGTGTTTCGTTCATGACCCTTTTCCCATATTGCATATTGTGACTAAAATTACATCACACTATCACGCGGGCCTGTTTTAAAGTAGTTTGATCGGTTTTATGATAATTATTGAGGAGAAATTTAATCCACTTGAAGTCCAAAATCTCTCCAAAATATATACATCACAACCTTTACATACATAAAGCTTCACAAGTTTAAAAATTAAAAAATTCATAATACAACCTTATATTTTAACCCACAAGGTGTTTAAAAACAATCCCCCAATGCATTGCAAGAATATATAAAGAAAAATATATTATTGTAATAGAGTTTAAATAGTTGAAGGCATTGTGAAAATGGATTTAATTATGGAAGCTTCCGTAATAGCCTGACCATCTGAAACTTTTTCTGATACATATGAATTCGGAAACATCAACGGAATAAAACTGTGCTTTTTCTGTGAGGCTTTCTGAATTCATAAGTGTGTCAGAAAAAAAATGTGTCAGATGGGTCAGGTTACCGAAACTGCAAAACAAATAAACATCACTGTAGCACTTGATTAGTGTTCCGTCACAAGTGTACTGTAACTAAAAGCAGCTTGTGTACGTTGCTACAAATTTTGATACAATGCGTAGAAAGGGGTAGAAAGCCCCATTCTGGCTCAAGATGGTTTCTGAAGCGACACTACCATCTCCAAGAGTAACTGACCAACGTCTCATTTTGAGAACTTGGCAACATTTCATTAACAAAGGGCAGCTATTACAGCAGTCATGCATGAACCGAATGATTTATATTAACCAACCTGCAGAAATGCTGTCTCTCTGCTGTACTCAATTTTGTAGCATTTTGATATCATCCCAAATCTCCTTTGAAATGAAACTCATGCAGATCAGACGCTCTGTAGAGTTACAGCAGTATTGAATTTCACATTTTGGTCATTCCCTTGTTATAGTCGAGAAAATGTCAATGACTTTTGTATGGAAGTTTGTTTGTATCAACTGTTATAGCTTGACATCAGTACCTATAGATGAGCTACTATGTACCAAATTTAGTCCCCCCCCCCCCCCCCCACATCCAATTGTTCCATCTAACTTTTTTTTCAAAACCAAGGACACTTTCAAAGGAGCTTTTGTGTCTCCTGCACTATGCAGAGAGGCACTTTCCAAATTTTGGTTAACCTTTTTCAAATTGCTTGTGCATGGGCACCTTAACTCCAATTGCCTCCAAGCTGAAGTTATAAGTGCACCGTAGAGCATGTCGTGGTAGAGTTAAAGGTCGCATTCCAAGGTCAAAGGTTATTACATGTCAACTTGTGCACAGAGTGAAGGAAATTTGGTTAACCTTTTTCAAATTCTTTGTTCAATTAACTACAATTGCCACCATACTCAAGTCATAGTGCACTGTAGAGACTTGCGAGTCATGGTAGGGTTAAAGGTCATATACCAAAGGTCAGAGGTCATGAGAGATCAACTTGTGCAGAGTGAAGGAAAGGTGTATCATAATAGAGGCGACACTAGCGGTTTGAGAACAGTCTTAACATGAGCTATGCTGCAGCGCTGTTACCAGGTTTGCTTAATATATTGCAAGAAAAATTGAAACCATTTATATTACGATACTTTTTTAACAATTAAAGTTCAATGCATCTGAAAGATTTATAACATGTACCCCATGTTCTAGGGAAAACTAGTTTATTTGTAATGAAAATTCTAAATTTCTCTATGAATGTCTAAAATACAATGTGAACTGCAATAGAATATGATTTAGTCCTATTTGAATTCTATATATAAATGGGTATAAAATATGTTTTCCCTTAAGGTTCTGCAAGAGCTATATTTGCTCAGAAACCAACATCTTTTTCATATTTTTTTGTCAGAAATGTCAATTTCATGCATTTTCATGACCATATTTGTAATCAGCATGAAAAATGCATTCAAATGAGTACAAACAAGCCTAGTCTTAGGTCAGTGGGTTTAGAGCTCTGGATTCTGCAGACTACTAAACTCACAAGAGTCCAACATTTTCAATTAAAAAAATCAAATTATCCATTTTCATGACCGTTTCCTTAATCAGCATGAGAAAATGCATTCAAATGAGTCCAAACAAGCCTAGTCTTAAGTCAGTGGTTTTCCAGATGGCTTCCCAAATGACCACAGGTTATTCAGGAAGCCATCTCAAAAACCATGACTTAGGTGTTATAACCTATACAGAATCTGCTAGGGTTGAAAGAGTTAATGTGAAGATCATGGGTTAGCCAAAGGGAAAAAACCTGACATTGTATTCAGTAATATAAAAGCAAGACCCATAGTATCCAGGCGATCTGTCGATAAGAGCAATTGTACTTCGACAACACACGCCTTTTGTAGTTGTGCTATTGCTCGAGGTATCCGTTCTAAGCATCTTTGCAGCTCTCAGTTTATAACCAGATTTCATCTCCCATCCAGGCTGATGTTAACCTTTGTACATCTCTATATCATAGTATGAGTGGAAGAAGGTTGTAAGGGCAATATGGCTGCCATGTGGCGCATTTGTGTGCTGCAATGTATTGGGATAACTTTTATCCTTCCTTTCCTTGAAATGGGTCTTCAGGTGACACTCACCTGTAGAACCATTTCAAGAACGCTGTAGTGGAGCGGTTTTTGTACGGCAAAAAATTGTCGGACAACACCTCCCCTCAGCTTACAACAAAAATGCGTGCAAACCCACTTCTATTCAAAAAGATAGTAATAAAAATGAAAGGTCCATGGCCTGATCGCAATAGCCTCGTCACCAGGGGAAAGCCCAGATTTTAAAGGAAGTGATCAACATTTTGGTATCAGAAGAAAAGATACTATTTTCTCATTTACCCTGTGAAATCTTAGAGACAAAGTATGTTTGATTGGAATTTATGAGCAAAAAATGTGCCTCATTTGGTGACCAATATTAATTTTTACACCAGTAATTATGGGGGCTTACAAAATCACAGTTTTAGGTCTCAATCAAACGGATTGAAATATCGGCGCGAAACTTTACAGATGGGGTTTTGGAGTGAAGGCCAAAGCTATCGAGATGAAAACTTATTATCCTTAAATCGGGTCATCCCCCTTTAAAAAAAATGAGGGTTGTGGTCAAAAAACTTAGTGGGCAGGGGGGTTTTGGGGGTCAAAAATCACATTTTTGAGCTAAAAAAAGTTAAAAAAACCAAGATTTATTAATTTCTTAGGCAATTAAAAAATTTTAACATGGTTGCCAATACTATCAATCTCTACCATATATCTTATAGATTCAGTTTATACCAATTTATACAAAGGGTCTAGAAGTTTAACCCCCCAAATCACCCTTTTTCCTTAAAAAAAAAACATCCTTTTATCACGTCACCACAACGAGTAATTACCTGCAGTTCCCCAGCAGTATGCACAGTGAAGCCAAAAAGGGGAAATTAAAGACACTATCAGTGATTTCTAAATCAGCCATCGAAAAAATACATCAAAATCAGATTTTTGCTGTATGCAACAAAGTACAGGTATCCTAAACATACCTGCAAATGATAAGAACCAAAGCAACCTAATAAGGACAGACTCGGAGATTTAGTCATTTATGTCCGAACGGACACTTACTACAAACACATAATTGAATGGAGAATCGTATCTGGAAAGACTGCCGTCGTTTTCTTCCTTTTCTGTCAACTCTACAGCTGGAAAAGGTACTTATGAGAAATTATACAGACTTATCCTTCACTTTGAAGCTTTCCTGCAAATTTCAAATATTTCAAAATATCGATAGTGTCTGTAATTCTAGTTTAATTCATATCCACCAGGGCAATAACAATTCAAGATATTTACAAAATGGTTGGGCATTAATTGTTGGAAACAAAAGTCAATTCTAGGTCATATGGTTGACTCTTGTACCTGCTCCTTTCGTGTAGAGCATGAGAATTTCTTTCAATGCAACATCAGATTTTTAGTGTTGGCTGGGGAGAGCAAGATCGTGCTTGTCACGTATGTTGTAAGTCATTGTGTGGCATGGGTATTGTGTCTCACCAATTGAATAGTTTCTTATAAGTCTGATGTAGTTGTGAGCTGTGTTGGTTAGGTTCCATAATTGCAGGACCCAGAAACAAACAGGGATGTAAGTAGGGACATACCAACTTAACAGCAACGGCAATTCAAATCGTCATCAAATCATCATCTGGCGTACCTGATGCTAGTCAACGAATATTTTAAATCTAAAATGGAGTGTGTTTTGAAATGGCGTTTTTTATTTGCATTGTCAACTTCCCAAAAACGGGAGTGCATCACGGAGTCTGTCGAGCTGGTGGCTGGGGTTTTTGGTCTGTTTTCTGGGGGGAGTAAGTGGGCCTGATTCAATTGCCCCAGTCCCAGCCATTTCAGTAATGTCGCCCTTGAGTGGTAGTCACTGCGGCGGGATGGTTGAGTGTGACGTCAACCATAACGGGCACCACTTTGTATAGCTTGCACCAATCATGTCGTGGGTTGCAGCAAGCTTCGGTTTACTGAGGAGCGGGCACCAATCAGGAGCTGTGACGCAGCTAGCACTGTTTTTTTCCGCAATAGTTTCTTTTTAGTCATCACAATTTGGTTGGAGCAGATGTGAAACGTTCGTGAAAATCCCTCCCACCCACCCGGGGTTGGGCTAGGGAAGGGAGGGTCGCTTTCTAGGGTCGGTGCCCTGGAAAATTCCAGCAATGGGTCTGTCCAGGGGTCCTCGCAGAGGGTATGGTGGTTGGCTGGCATGAGGTCATGCAGCTCCCCTTGGCAGCTATGCTGGCATGTTTTGACGGGGATCGGGGTCTGGACGCAGCATTTTTTTCATTTTTAGCTTCATGAGTGAAGCTAATCTAATCGTACCGATTCGGCAGAGCAGGCGAAAAAGTCTAGGCCTATCTCCGTTGCCCTTGATTGAGCATATTTGTTCAAAATTGGTCGTGTGAAAGTGTGGGATATGCTCTTCAAGCTGAATGAATTTCGTAAGCAAAATCGGCCTAGAAGTGTGTTATTTTCCCGTTTCTTTTCGTGTTTGTCGCATGTGTAACCCCGTACCCAAGATATCAGAGTCAATACTCACGTATGTGTTTGTTGTAATAGCGAACGCGGCCGTCGAAAGCGCGATTTTTTAATAGCGAAACCTAGATAAAATATACACTCAAATAACACGAGCAAAGAATCAGAATCAGGCACTGATTGCACTGTGTATGTGGTGTATACGTTTACGTACAATTCCATGCGTTCAAGGATGTATGCGCATCGTCCGTATGAAGTTGCAGCAGGTGTTTGTAAAATAAATATCGTCCATAAATATTCATATATAGGGTGTATACCAAGTTGTGTTAGGGGAGCTAGGTTGATTTATAAGTGGAGTCTGGCAATATTAAGGTTTTATTTCGGGGTTGTGCGTATGTTTTGTGATTAATGTTAGTTGTATTGTTTTATTTTATTAATAGATTTAGTTTGTTATGATATGTATTATTTATTTGTGAAAGTGTTTTGGGCTCATTTTATTCGGAGGGGAGTTGTGGCGATTGTCTTCTTGTATTTGTAATGGTGTGTTCGGCCTCAGGCTGTTAGCAAGCCGACATCACATGATCCCGGGGCATGATCGCACCTCTTTTCATCCTCGAGTTTGTAAAAGTCGTGGTTACGAATGTGAATAATATACCATTTAATTCAAAGGGACATGGATGAGATTGACCGGGCATTTTGATGGTCCAGTGCCGATTGCGTTTGTCAAAGAATTTCTTTTTGGACTTGTGTATATTTGTTATTTTTTATTGTAGCTTTTGTTTTTAGAAAGTTTATTTTAGTTTTTATGTGACGTTTATAATGATTTTAGTTGTTCCCCCCATTTTAATTTGTAAGATTGTTCGATGTAAATCGACCTCGGGATGTTGCCATGCGACATGCAGCCTCTTCGCTGTTCGTTGTTGTCATGGCACCACTGGCGACCCTCTGCAAACACTGAGGTCTCTGGAAGAACCTTTGTACTTCAGGGTATTTCGGATTTACTTTAGGCGATATTAAAATTGAAATGGATTGGTAACTACTAATATATATCTTACTGTATCCGGGTTGCACATTTACTAGAAAAAACAGCACACTATATTTAACGAATTAGTAACGCAGGTAACAAGGTCATTTGTTTGTTAATGAATATTCATGAAAGGACGGCTGTGCCTCAAGGTTCAGTGGGTGTTGTTATGAGAAAATTGACCCTCCCGCAGCAACCCTTGTGCTCAAAGGTTTTTTTTTTTTTGTGTGTTGTGTGTGGGCATAAGAGAGTAAGTGTTAGGATATACAGAATCGGCTGCTCAATGATTTCCAAAAGACTATTTTTTATTAAAGTCAGTACTCTATCTTCTGATAACAATCGCGATGCTTGTTTTTTAAATGTCAAATGCTCCTTTTTAAATTGTTTGAGTTAACCCCGTATGTAGTGTTTTATTTTAACGCAACTTAATGGTTAATGTACTAACATGACGGCAGATTTTTGGTAGGGAACGTACAAGGGGTGGAATCATTGTTAATTGACACAGGAAAGCACCACTTCCTGTTAACAAAAGGCGTCGAATAAACCTTGTTTCCCCCACAACGGATCGAGGTCTAGCAATGTCCTTACTATTTTAAACTTTTATTGGAAACCTACTATCTTCATGTCGCTATGTTACGGCAAAATTGAGGTTTGAAGATTACATATTTTTTGTTTCGTGGTCGTCTATAAAAAGACAACCCCTAGGCGTACACCCCCTTTTATCTAACTGTAGTCATACTTTCAATACCTGCGGTTGCTAATTTGCATTTACTCTGATTGGCTAACCCCCATAGATGCATTAGTGCTTGATTGAAGAAGTCGATTGTGACCCTCATTTAACCCTAACACCTAACACGGCCCACACGCAATGATAGGCAACGAAAACGTGGTAAACCAGTCGAGAAAAAGTTTCTCGTTGCATCTCGGCCTTCAAGAACTATTTTTTTGTCGCGGCAATGACTCCATTGCACCTCATTGCACTGGGACGTCTTCCCGGAGAATGATGCGATTTCCTCGTTGCATCTGGGACGGTGCCTTTTTTCGGAAAATGACGCGCTGTTCCTCGGTGCATATGGGACGTCTTCCGGGAAAATGACGCGATGTTCCTCGTTGCATTCTTGGGGGTCTTCCGCGATAAATGACGGCGCTGTTCCTCGTGCCTCGCGGAAGTCTTCCGGGAAAATGACGCGATGTTCCTAGTTTCATCTGGGACGATTTGCCCGCAGAAGACGAACTTGGCCACAATGTTCTCATTGATCTGGGACGGTTTGCCGGCAGGAGATCAAATTAAATCAATGCGTCTCATTGCATCTGCGGACGTTTCTTTCCGCAAAATGACGCAATGTCCTTCGTTGCATCTGGGACGTCTTTCCGCGAAAATGACGCGATGTTCTCGTTGGATCTGGACGGTCTTCCGCGACACAGGAGTGTTGCTGTTCATTGCATTGGGCCGTTTACCGCTAGATATGAAAACAAAGTAGGAGGCAAGTCAGATCATACAAAAAACCTATTTTGCATGAAACCCATTTGCTTCCTTTTTTCAAAGTTCAACCTGCCTTGGCACCTGCCTTAATAAAAAAATAACAAGTCCAGCCTGCCGTGGCCCTGCCACGTCGTTGTGATAAAAAAAAGGAACAAACCGGCCAAAAAATTGAGGGGTAATTCTTTGCCAAGCCTTACAGCATAGGAAGAGCACGTATTTAGCAAAGAATTTACCCTCAATTTTGGCCAGTTTGTTCGCTTTTTTATCACAATGAGTGGCAGGGCCACGGCAGCCAAGCAAAATCCGCCATCCTTTCAAGGTGTCACCAGTGCCAGAAAGCAAAGGCCAACAAGGGGGGCCTGCCGGGCGATAAACGCCCGGCACTCAACCCCCCTTCTCTCAACCATGTTGGAACAAGCTAAAAGCACGCCCGACGTGGCAGGGCCACGGCAGGCAGGCAATGCCACTAAGCATCGGAGGCCGGTCCAGTCACCGCCCTCTTTGTTGCGGGCAAGTTCCACCGGAGTTGGCTTGTGCGTCAGCGGCCTGCACTGCTGCTGCCCCGAGCAAGGCCACTGCCGGAGATTCGCACCGTCTTGTTGCGGGCAAAATTCTCTCGGATTCTGTAAGTTTAGTTTCAGCAGTCAGGCAGCGAAGAGACTGCTATACTGGGCACTACACCTTGATCCATAACCAAGTCGTCTGCAAGTGATTTAGCGTTCCTCTCCAAGGTCGGGACTTGATGCCGCGTGGGAACAACGGACAGTTCGGGGCTACCGCTGCTGCGTCCCAGGTTCGCGAACAGGGCCCTTCTACCTCGAAAGGGGCGTGCGCGTCGCGCCCCGGGCCTACCGCGCTAGCGGAACGCCGGTGGGTGGTGTCAACGTGCACGGCACGTAAAACATTTCTTTTTTACCATGCGGAAGAAACTCCTCGTTACTCCTCATGGGAAAACAACCCCAAGAAATACCGCATCACCACGACTAAAAACTAAGCCCTAAGGGCCATAAAGGGACCCCAGGTCTTTGCAAATAAAGACCTGCTATCCCTGCAGGCCAATCAAGACCTCACCCATAAACCTACCGAATAAAACTAGGCCTGCGGGCCATAAAGACCCATGTCTTTGCAAGAAAGACCCGCTAACTCCTACCGGCCATAAAGACCGGCGTCCTACTTTTAAAAGCCTTAACACTTACAGTGTTAGCGGTGATGCGGTAATCCTAGCCCAACAAAGCAGGCGGAAGCTCGTCTAACGGTTAAGATAGTGAGTAGCTAGTTAGTAATACAAAATAGTGCGATCAAGCGGTAGCTAAAATCGTGCGATCAAACCGGTAGCATTCCTCATTTCCAAACGTTATTTACAACCAAACCTTGGCGGTTCATGGGGCACCAGGCACAATGCAACAGAAGCCCAATGGATACTATGTCACTAGGAGCATCATTGCATTAGTACCACCATAACTTACAGGGATGCAGAGGGAAAAGAAATGAGGTCATAGCTCGAGACCCCAGCATTTTCGCCCTGATCAGAACACAATCGGTCAATCACCGGTGCCCGGACATCATCCAGTGCCCCGAACGACGGCGCAGCATGGGGGATCTGAGATTAGCGAAGTGGGTTCCGGGATCCCTCTTGCTCTGGTGCTTCAAGTGAGTTATAGGTGGTGTCCTGCTTTCATAGCTCAAATCCTCAAGCCATATATTCGCCCTGATCAGAACACATCGGTCAATCACGGTCGCCCGGATAATCCGGTGCCCCGAACGACGGCGCGGCTGGTGGATCTGAGCTTAGCAAAGTGGGTTCCGAGGATACCTTTTGCTCTGGTGGTTTCAAAGCGAGTACGTCCTGCTTTCATCTGCATATACGAGCAAACTGCAAAAAGGGGATAGTCATAGGAATTTTCGTTAGCCGGCCAACTAAGGTACTCTTCATACCCCCTTTCGCCTTCGGCCGTAACTACCCGTAGATCAGAGGGGGGGGGGGGGTTGTTAGTGAAAACCGTAAGTGGGGTAGCCCCAGTTCCATATAACTGGCAAGAGGAGATTCACGGAGTTACAGCTATGCCTCATTTCCCGGTCCCCTGCAACCGGTCCACTGCAATTCTTGTTTGCAAACAGTACTTTCATTGCAACGGGGTTAGTATTTATTTAGTCATGGTTACATTTTCACGCCGGCTTTCCGTTCAATTCATTGTTTCAGAGGAGCTTGGCTCATGCTTGTATTTAGCCTTAGATGGATTTTTACCACATATTAGGGCTGCATTATCACAACACCCGACTCTCGCAAAAAGCTAAGACAGCCAGCAAGAGCGTCCGCAGGGACCTGAACGTGCAATACAGCACAGGTCCTCACTCAGAGGACATGGCCCTTCCGTCACCGGTAAGTCACGGCTTCCTTACGCTCATTTCCCTCACGCTGCTTGCACGTGGAGATTCAGCGCTGGGCTTTTACCGCTTCCACTCGCTGCTACTGAGGGAATCCTGCGTTAGTGTCTTTTCCTCCCGGTGATCTCGCTCGATCTGAGGTAGGTCAATAAAGACATGAAATGTTAGGTGTCGGTCCTCGAGCAGCGAACAGGACGCGGCCGGCACACGCCAGGAGCACTTTTCAAGCCTGAGCGCCTTGGAACCTTTCGGGCGGCACATTACCTTCACCACTGCAGCGCTTTCCAGGCGGTCTGGTGGGATTTACTGGTAAGAACGATTGCGGATTCCCGCTGTTCAGCCTCACCCGGACCGTCCCCGGGCGCGCCTCTCGGCACGGGACACAAACAGGTTGTGGAGGAGGTGATGCTTTCTAGGGACTCCTTTAAAGCTCGCTCTAGTGTACTCGCTCCGCGCCCGCTTGCACGGGCGCAGATTATAGATGCGGTTGCCTCGATCCCGCGTATGCGTGTCACCGCCATACGCGATTTCTCGTATTGTTAACGGCCCTCAGACGAAAACAAGGTCCGGGCCCGCAACGTGGCCGGACGCTATGCGTTGCAAATACCAATGAACAATGTCATAGGTTGCACGAGCCACGCGTACCCACACACGCCAAGGCTAGAACCTACCGTGGGTAAGCGTTAAGACCACGGCAGGGATCAAACTGTGGCCCACAATAATTCCACTTTCCTCGCATCCAGGAGAGCGGGGGCCGCTTGGACCTGTCAACAACGTTAGAATTGGGCAGGTTTTTGGAAACAAAGTACCGCAAGTCAGATTCATACAAAAAATATTTGCATGAACCCAATTGGCTTCCTTTCAAAGTCAACCTGCCGTGGCCACTGCCTTTAACTAAAAATACAAGTCCAGCCTGCCGTGGCCCTGCCACGTCATTGTGATAAAAAGCGAACAAGCCGGCAAAAATTGAGGGTAATTCGTTGCTAAAGCCTACGCCCTAGGCAAGCACGTATTTAGCAAAGAATTACCCTCAATTTTGGCCAGTTTGTTCGCTTTTTTTATCACAATGAGTGCAGGGCCACGGCAGCAGCAATCCGCATCATTTCAAGGGCACCAGTGAAGAAAGCAAAGGCCACAAGGGTGGGGCCTGCCGGGCGAAACGCCCGGGCACAACCCCCCTTCTCTCACCAGTTGGAACAAAGAAAAGCAAGCCTCCGAGTGGAAGGGCCCGGAAGGCCGGGCAATGCCACTAAGCGTCGGAGGCGGTCCAGCACTCGGCCCGTCTTGTTGCGGGCAACGTTCCAAACGGAGTTTGCTTGGCGTCAGGGCCTCCCTGCGCTGCCCGAGCAAAGCCACTGCGGAGATTCGCCCGTGTGTTGCGGGCCAATTCTCTCGATCGTAAGGTTAGTTTCGGAGATTCGCCCGTCTTGTTGCGGAAATTCCAACCGGAGTTCTTGTGCGTCAGCGGCCATGCCCTGTTGCTGCCCCGAGCAAGGCCACTCCAGAGATTTGCCCGTCTTGTTGCGGGCAAATTCTCTCGTATCTGTAAAGGTTTTAGTTTGGAGATTCGCTCCGTCTTGTTGCGGGCAATCCCTCGGATCTGTAAGGTTTAGTTTCAGCAGATCGCAGCGAAGAGACTCTCTACTGGGCACTACACCTTGATCCATAACCAAGTCGTCTGCAAGTGATTTAGCGTTCCTCTCCAAGGACGGAACTTGATGACGAGTCCCCCCCCCCGGCCCCCCCCCCCCGAAAAAGCGGACATGTTCGGGCTACCCCGCCGCTGGTCCAGGTTCGCGAACATGGGCCCTTCTACCTCGAAAGGGGGTGCGCGTATGGCGCACCCGAGCTATACCTCGCTCGCGAGAATTTTGACGGTGTGGTGGTGTCAACGTGCCACGCGCAAGTTAAAACATTTCTTTTTACCATGGGAAAAAGAAACTCCTCATTACTCCTCGTGAGGATAAACAACAAACTCCAGGAAATACCGCATCACCAACCGACTAAAAACTAAGCCCTGAGGGCCATAAAGA
>JAMKCH010004679.1:0-35346 GCA_023653785.1 Ophioderma brevispina | reverse complement strand
AATATACTATGAATTATACAAGTGAGTTTTCAGCAACTTTTTAAATTGTGTGAGAGATGAAGCTTCCCGTATGTTCCGCGACAAGCTGTTCCAGATGGATGGTCCAGCAGCTGTAAATGACTTATGACCAGAGGTTAACTTACACAAGGGAATGTTAAGGAGAGTTCTGTCCAGGGAAGATCTTGTAACAGTAACAGGACCACTGGAAGATGTTGGCTTGAGACTATAACTGAATCGATGAGGTATCGTGGAGCAGAGTCAGTCAGGCACTTACAAATAAGAAGACAGAGTTTGAATGAAGATTGTTCATGAGAGGTCTTGGATCACTGCATCTAGGAACTGAGAAAATTCAGCCCATGAAGAGGCAGCTACAGGTGGAAGATGCTCACCAGGTTCAATATCAATAAATGTTACTTGGTTAATAGCAAGTCTTTCTTTCCACAAGCGACTCTCCTAAACTCCTTACAGACTGTTTCAAGGACTTTGCTACTCTCTCTGGATTTAAGGCGGTTAGCAACTGGTCTCTATCCAGGCATTGGGTGCTTCACATTAGATACTCTGGCAGCTCTTGCATGCTCGCTACACTACGATGGTTGTCTGGTGGAGCAATTCCTGCTAGGATGTTTGCTGGGAGTGTCCTGCCTTGTGAACAGCTTCGTGGATAGTGAGCAAGGGGTGACCTCGCAAATCCCTCTGATTGAATATCACACACAAAAGGCCACGCCAATATATTGACTTCGGGTCTACACCCCGATATGAGAAGCGGAGGAAAGTGGTAGCAGGATGAGTTCAGAGTTTCATCCAACTTGGAGTGAATTAAAATAATTGTATTTTATTTTCTCCTGTGGAGTTTTAAACTCTTGGAGTTTCAAGACCATATGAATATGGCCACTGAAAGCTTTATTATCAACACATCTCCATATCAATTAATAATAATTTAATTTATGCAACATTGACCTCAAATAACATGTACATGCTGTTTTGGCTTGTAATCTCAAGTCAAAAAGTAGTGTTTACAAGGTAAAATCTAAATTGCAAAACTTGTAAGTATAATGCAATTGCCGCATTTGTCATTTCTTGGTTTTTTTATACACACATTAGTGTGTTCAAGACCAAAGCTATATTTGTAGCCATAAAAAGCTTTAAACACCATAAGTTTGGTTGAACAGAAGACAATTCTTATTTGAACAGAATTCTGACATAAGCAAAGTCATTAGAAAGACTGAATTTAGTTGCTGTGGCTAGGCCTGGATTGTAATTTGTAGTTTTATGATAAAAAATGAATTTTTAGAAAATTGTTGTTGCAAAGTGGTGTTGTGTTTGGTGTTTTCAGTGTAAAGAAAAACCTAGTTAATCCAGACTTAAAAGAAAATGGGTTTACTACTTCTAAAATGATTGTATTGGTTTTTCTTTTTATTGTCTGGCATTTACTAAAATTGATACAGTTAATATTGACGGATTTGATTGTAAAAGTCTGCACATGCGTCACCAATGTGAATCATAGACGTTTACACGTGTATTGTCATATCCAGCTTTTGTTATGCAAAATCCATTTAAAACCAACAGTTTGTATTTTTAGCGGATGACCTCATCCAAATATTTATGAGTCAATTACCTCTACCAAAAAACTTTAATAATATTGCAAGTATTGCAAAATTGTACTGGTAACTACTTTAAACACGTGTTTAAAATTGTCAAAACAATTAGTCTTGGTTGAGTAACCATCATCATTTGTTGGAAAAACCATAATCATTGTTGGAAAAGGTGAGATAGCTGTTGTCCCGGACTTGTCCATAATGTTATATATTAAAATTATGTATCAAATTTAAACATATGCCTCTCTACATGTATTTAAGTTTCTAAAGGTTTTAAATTGGGCTTTCAAAACTGGGATAGGGTATGTTACATGTATACTAATAATGACCAGTTTCGTTTGAGCTATGGCAATGAAATAGCAATTTATAGTGATAAAAACCCAACCCCTTTCAGTTCTTGTAAGGTTTTGATAGTAATTATATAGTGATGATGATGCACATGCTTTTTATTCTTATCCTTGTGGTTTTTACAAAAAGCACTCAAATGCCCTTCTGGTGATATGACAGGGTTTCAGATTCAACCTAGGTTTTACATGCTCCAAAAGTGTAAAATTGTGAAGGGGCTTTAGCACTGAAACAAAAGTGTTTTCTAGGTTAAAATTTTGTGTAGAATCACAAAGTCAGGTAAAAAATGCAAAATGTTGCTGCGTTCCAAGGTATCGCATTTTTGGGTATTCCACAAGCCGGTCCCTAGCAACCTATATGGCATTTTGCTGTATTTGCATGATATCTTGTGGCGAAGATGATTTGGGCATAATTGATTCACTTTTCAACAATTGAAACCCTGTCATTTTTGCTTTTGTTTTGTTTTTTTTGTTGAGGTTCTCGAAAACGACCAATTTGAGGTAAAATTTGGTTCATGTCAAATTTTGAATGGTTCTGGTATGCAAATTATGAAAAAAATTATTAAACAAATAATTGAATCCATAAGTTAACTGATATATTAACAATATAAAGGGTCATCTATGTATATTGTGGACTCAAAGTATTCAAAGTTGGTAGGTGAAGATTTGTGTTAATTTTTAAAAAAAAAAAAAAAAAAAAAAAAAAAAAATTTTACCTTAGAAAGGACATATTAAAAATTAAACAGGATTATTTTGCTCCGAAATGATTTTTTCCACACTTGGCACTAAAACCTCTCGGTCCAATTGATAGCATGTCCTACTAGCAATTTGCTATGTTCTTTGTATGGGGTCCATGATGTGTGCCTGCTCACAGATCACATGTCTTCACTTAAGATGCTGACTTCACATTTGTTGAAGAGACTCTCCAAAGCTTGATGAACTCACTCCTTATTATGATGAAAACCACTACGTGCAAATCTATCTAAGACACAGGTGTGTGCTTTTCCATCTATGCAACCTTGAATCGCAAACGTCAACTTAAGTTACCTGGTCTGGAAATCCCCTGAGCACTGTGATCACCCTGTCTACCTAGGAGTTCCTTGGACCCGCGCACTCTCTTCTTATAAACCCCCATCGAGAATACAGAGAGTAAAGTCTGTTCACGCAATAACATACTGAACAAACTCACTGGCACAAGATGGGGTGCGTGCCCACATACTCTAAGATCGACGGGCAAAACTTGCCCTGTGCTACTCATGTACAGAGTATGCCTTCCCTGTATGGGAAAGATCACCCATGCCAAGAAGCTTGATCCCGTGTTTAATGCCTCCTGCCGGCTTATCACAGGATGCCTCTCCGTCCAACCATCCAATGGAAAACGTCAGCCTAGCACTGGGTAAATTGGTCTCCACTAGACATCCGTCGTAGCGTAGTGAGCATGCAAGAGCGTAGCTTCCAGTATCCACGTTGAAAGCACCCTATGTCTGGTTAGATACCTGCCGCCAACCCCTCAATCCTAAGAGAGTTTCTTAAGCAAAGGTCCACCCCTCTTGAACAGTCTCTAAGGAGGTGAAGAGAGTCGCTTGGGGAAAGAAAGACTGCCATCAACCAAGTAACATCTCTCGGTATTGAACCTGTGAGCATCTCCACCTGGAGCTGACTCCTCATGGCTGAATGTCGATGCCTCAATAGATTGATAACCAGACTGGCCGATCTAAGGCTTCCTTGCAGCAGGGGGCCTATCTGGAAGCGAATCAGGGTACTACTGTGGTTGTGGGACAGAATCACAGACAATGGAACACCTCTTGGTCTGCCCACTGCTGGAGCAAAATGCACAAACAAGGACCTTGCGGGATTCAGTGAAGCAGCCAGGAATTGTACCCATCTCTGGCTGGATCATATTTGAGAACCACAGTGTTTGGACCCGATTAAGGAAGAAATCAAAAAAAAGAAAAGAAAATCAGTTCAAAGCGAAGAAAAAGGTGACTCCACAATGTGTGCTGGATTTTGCTTGTGGCCGTATCCGCAACAGCAGGCTTGCTACTGCTGTGCACCCACATTACAATAAGAGGGTGCACTGCAACACTACAGGCCATAATTTTTTCATCATTCTGCAAAGATTTTCAAAAGAGATTTGTGGCAACCACCCCCAGTCCTAAATGGATTTTCTTCAAACAGTTTCAATTCTGAAAGCATACTTCGATTCTTGTAAAATTATTTTGCCATGAAGTCCAAATGGAATTCTTGTAAAGTAACAGTATTTTTTTCCTACGTGTGGCACGATGGATGATTGAGCCTCTGTCAGATGTGGTTAAACAGCCCAATCACAACAGTATCTTCCCTATCAAAAATATGTAGGTCAGGCAAAAGTTCCTGCACAAGAAAAGTTTGTTTTCCTCGATGGTAGAACCATAGCTTCATGAGCGTGTCTGGCACAAGTCGGGCGCAAATCTTCCGCAGAGAACCGCAAGAAATTGGAATCCAAAATAGTGCAAGAAAGCAAGTCAGACTTAGGAGATTTTCTGAGTTTACAGCAGACAGTTAATATATGTACCTGACTTGAAGGAGACAGGTTATATACGCCACACAATAGCCTACTTGCAATGCCACACACTATTTGTAAAACACCCCTCAAGTGTTACAATTATAATTCGACCACTTCAAATGAGGAAGTGAAGTTCTATAGCAGAGATGATTTATTAGTGGGTCCGCCTGGCGAATAGAATCAAAATGTAGCAGTGAAGAACAAGAACCCCTTGTTGCTCAAGCTGACTGGGAGATGTAGATGTGGATCTATGGGAACGGTGGTGACGACACAAACCAAAAAAAAACGTTAACTCATTTTAACTACAAATAATAGAAACAGAAGTCTGGGGGACCTACTCCTCTCTTTTCGTCCCCCTTTCCCTCTCCCGCTCTCCTATCACAACCATTGCCGTTTTGCAGAGATTCATGCTACTCTGCTCTGGTCTACTTTTCTCTCATCTCTACTCCATTTCTTCATTCTCAATTGCAATCTCCTCCGTCAATTTTCATTCCCTCCCATTTCTTGAACATTGCCTTTATCGACGTACTTTTCCAGTACTCTTCCATTTCATTTATATTTCATGTAGGCATATACAAAAAATGTTATATTCATATATGGAGGTAATATGTTTATCCGAGTATATGATTGTGGATAGAAATATGTTATGTTAATTCGTGTTATATACTCCACTCTTTGAAATGATTTTGTTATCTTTACTAATAATTTGGCTAATGTGTATGTATGTATGTCGGTATGTCTGTCGCAAAAGGCTTCCATCCAGTTTCGATCCGTATTGCGCCAATTCACATGAAGGATGTGTGAGGATACCGACGGATTCTGAGCTATATTCGAACAGAATCTGTTCAGAAATGGCCTGAAAAATCAGCGCAATGTGGTGGGTTGCTATGGAAAATTACCTTTTTTAAACCGTTACTAAAAAGCGCGGGGCCTCCAGCTACTACACTAACAATAATGTCATCAAATGTATGTCACTAAGCTTCGCGTCGTCCTCACTCTGATCAGTGCAAAATGTTGCCCAGTATAGACCGGAGTAATCGGTTTGATGAAATTTCTTTTTTTCTGTTAGCCAACAAAATCTGGGCAGTCACATTATTTACTTTCATTCGGTAATTGATATACGAGGGAAAGAACAACTTTCAATCTCTCGAGAGTGAGAAATGAGAAAATGTAACAAGTATACACTGTCAATATATTTCAGGGCCCCGATATTAATAAAAAAACAAGCCAAAACAACAGACGCTATTTTATGTTAAAGGAGTCTCACCTGCTTGACTTTGCCAGGACTGTACCATGGATTCCAAATGGCGCACTTGATGTCTTTGGGTAGGTGGGAATGTAGCCCCCAGGAAATCCCGAAGAGTCTCCTTGTTCACAGCGGGTGCTGATGTGCCAGATTCAAAATAGACACGACCGACTCTTTTCGTGTTATTCTGGCGCATGGATCTGATAACAGCATTCGGTGCTGCTAAGTGGTGTTGCTGCCGATGTTTTTCATATGTCAATGGTTATCTGTTGTTCCCCTACTCTTGACTAAGCCAGGGCCTTCGGGGTCTATATAGGGAGCCTTGGTGCGGGCATCCACGTTCAATGTTAACGACAAGTAGCATCTAGGCCTTTCCAACTTTTTTAGAGGGGGCCACGAGCATGGCAGTAGGGTATAAGCTGCTAACTCGCACCAAACTAGCGATAACAAATTTGCAACTCCTTAATCACACTCAACAACACACAAATATTATGACTATAGGGGATGGATAGGCTATTGACCTACATGGTCTGAGCAGGAACTGTATAATACGTATATTATGAATCCCATTTCATTGCAAATATTTTAGCACACACGGGAGCAAGGAGCCCTGCAAACTCTCATTCTGCGGAAGGTCGCTTGGAAATCGATAATTTATGCACGGGGGTACTCAAGTTTGCATCATGCCACTTTATCGTAATCTTAGCCTTGCTAAGTTAGGGAGTTAGGCGTTCTTGTGGTGTAGACATGGTTTTCGAAATAAGCTTTTTTATATATGCAATGTGGGTTGATGCTTGACTGATCTTTGTATGAGACCACTTTATTTTATCCCCTGGCTTGAAATTGCGAGGGTGCGAACGTCCGTATGGATTCACTAGAGTTACAATATTCAACCAAGGGTGTTATTATACTTTGTACATGCATGACATGAACTGATCTTGTGTATTCTAGTATCATACACGGCATGCCAGTATCCAAAAAACTCAGGGGTGTGTTTTCGAAAACACTTGTAGCTACTTGTGAATGAAAGCTATTGAACTGTGCCACAGGAGTTGATACTTCATTGCCTCAGTGTGTATGCGTGTGTGTGTGTGTGTGTGTGTGTGTGTGTGTGTGTTGCAGTTTGGTAAGGTTTTCGTTTTTCACGTCTCCTTCGAAAAGTTTAAGTCCGATTTAAACCAGACTTGGGGTTAAGGTGATATGGGGGTTCCTTTATATGTATATGACGTCAAAGGTTATGAACCAAGGTCAAAGGTAATCTCAGACTGTCATCTTGCCATGCAGGGGATGACGCAAACTTACTTGCAGTATTTTTATATATTTATTTGGAAACAGCGGCACACCCCTTCTCGGCGGTGCATCCATACAAAGCCACACACAAAAGTACACAAGAAACCAACAGAATATAATAAAGTGAGGGCATGCAAAACGTATTCCTGTAACATGCCTTTAACAACGACAAAAAGCAAATGTGCTGGGGGTGAAAAACAAGAGGCCGTATCGCGTATGCGATCACACATTGAAAATAAAATAAAGCAAGTAAACTTGCGTGATCCTCCTTAACATGTTGAAAGAGGACCTGAAAGACGAAAACCTAACCAAAGAGGAACTGGCGAGTAATGGCAAAATCCCTTTCTGCTTTTCAAACCAAGTGGATAAAAAACAATAATAAACAATAGTGCTTCAACGTATGAGGTACAAGAAATACATGACAATACGAATTATAAAGTCCTCTAAACAAAGCCATAAAACTGAGTGGAAGGCAACCTTAATATGGACTCCATTTGACGCAATTTCTGATATGCCATGCTTTTTTTTTCAAATAAGACTTGGCAGTATTCATATGGGACTAAATTGACTAAGTTTCTGCCACAGGAAACTGTACCACAAAAATCAAGATTATCATCAAGGTACATATACCACTCAATATTATACTGATAATTTGCTGAAAGGTATATATTGAACCAACCAGGACTTGTAGGATCGCGACGTGATTTAAACCACAATTATCAAGAGAATTTATGATACAATTAAGCAATTTGTATTTCAAGGGAGGAGGAGGAGGTATTAGTATTTAACGACACATCGACACTATATCGTGTCATTTTCAATTCACTTTATACACGTTACGGAAGAAAGCCCATCAGTTTTAGAAGCAGGAGGAAACCGAAGAAACCCGGAAAGAAACCTGCGAGGCCGAGTGTGAAATCGCAGGCCCGACCAAGGGTTGAACCTTAGATTGCTTTTAAATTTAGGACAAATAAATCCAAGTTTAGATTAAACATTTAAATAAAAAGTAGATTGAAATATAAACCTAATGGATTAACAATTTTAATCTAAATTCAGATTTGTTCTCCATTTTAATCTAAGAATTTTGGAGAGTAACCAAACCCACCGTATTTCAAGGGAATTATGGTAGGATTTCTGCCAGATTACGAACAAAAAATCTAGTTATCTATTCTAAAATATATCAACTCTAAATGTAAGATTGGGCAAAATACGCTATCCGAAGCCGGGGACGGGGTAGCAGGGATGTGGGTCTCACTTGGAAATATTTTGCGATTGCACGTGGTCTCACAAAATAACTTTTTTGGTCTGCACGTGCAGCAGAGAGCATGCCAAATGTGTACATAACACCAAGCCGATAGGTCGGGACGTAATACTAGGGTTATATGAATATCCTTCGATGTGTCCACACACACCATACTTGTAGGCCTATATGCATATAGGACTACATTTGTTACATTATATGCATATAAACAGATGCATACGCAAACATATCCCGGTGTGAAAGCAGATATAGTCCGGCGGGAGCCATAGTCCGGGCTCCATAGACGATAACGGAATAAAGCGTGAAACTAATGTTGCGTGAAGAGTCAACTGAATCGAACGACATATTACTGTTGTAGCTGGACTATCAGTACGGCGGACTATAATTACTTCTACACCGGGAGACATATAGGGCCTACACAAACCGGGCCATGCTCAAACACTTAAAATATAACAAACATCGATATAGGCCTAGAATTGAATTAAAACGGGCATGGAAGGATTACCAAAAAGTATTCAGAAGCAATGAAAAGCAATAACAAAATTAATATAAAATGTTAAGTCAAAATGAGAACGCCAACCAAACATTTTGTGAAACAAATTATGTAGCATGTTTGTGAGCTCCCATCTCTTTTTGCATGACTTGCACCCCTGCCCCAATGTAGGGTTTTCTTAACGAATGCATTTAATGAAAATGCGCATTTCATACTTTTAATTAAAATTACGCTGGGGAGATCCCTGGATTAGCTAACGTTTCCTATTTTTGGAACCATAGCTAACTATCCTCGAGCCTTTGGTAAAATATGTTAAAAAGTAACGCATCCCTTCACATACAATTACAACAAAGTGTGAAACGACGTATCTATATATAAAAAAATGAATACTTCACCTCACATCTGGCCCGTCTCGTCCCTCGTGTCGGGTCTCGGACAATTGTACAGTCGCATGATGAATATCGCAGGTGACTGTGCATGTGGCATGTGGAAAGTTCCGCTTTTTTACATTTTATTGGCGTTTTACGCGTATGCAATGCAAACTATTTAACTGCAAAATACGGACATTACAGTTGGGAGTGAAAGATGACAATTGTCAAATCCATCATGATCTCCCGCAATGCAAGTCTAATGTAATATGAGGTTGCTTACGAAAAGTGCTACATATGAATTCTCTGATTAAACTATTAGGCCCAAATCTATAAATTTCACTGTTTCTTGACTTGAATTAAATTTTGAGAGCACATATACTTATTTCCCCATGCAACATTGTTCCATTTCCATGTTTTTTTCATGTGTTTTTGTTGTGTGTGTGTGTGTGTTTGCGAGAGATAAAAGGTCAGCTACAGCATTGACCCATTAAAAACAATAAATCATGTTTATCATGTTCATACAATGAGTGCATATATCTATCTTAAAGGCACGCGATAAACGCGGATCTGCATGCCATGTGAACGACTATACTTTGGTCGAAGTACCTTTTACAAGATGCCATTTTCTCTTGTTTTTAATAATTTTTCCTTGGTAACGTTATCGATTTGAGAAAACCTCTCCGTTAGGACACTTCCACTATGTAGAACTATACGTTGCGATAATTTGGCGAAAAATAAATGAAGGCGTGATCGAGGGACAAACATACATACCGTACTTAAGTGTAATGCGCGTAAATGAGATCGTGCATCTATACTGCTAAGCCCAATCCTTCTGGATGCCACACGTGTACGTCTTGTAAACGGTTTCTTTGTAGTACTTATTAAAGCTATACGTTTAAAAACGGTACTGAGTCATTTCTAGGTTCCCAATTGACGGCGCGGCCAAATCCGACTCGCCACCGCCGAGCGACATTTGGCCTGCCAGTCAGCATACAACAGACAGAAAAAAATGGGAAAGATACTGGGCACCTAAAACTTCACGTAATAAATCCATCATGAATTAAAAGGAAAAAAATACAGAGTACAATGTACTTGGTACCAAGTGGGTTCAATCCCGGTGTGAAAGCAACTATAGTCCGGCGGGAGCCATAGTCCGGGCTACATAAACGATCACGGAATAAAGTGTGAAACTATAATGTTGCGTGTATAGAGCAACTGAATTTACCGTTGTAGCCCGACTGTGAGTACGCCAGACTAGAATTACTTCTACACCTTGTTACACATAATGCACACAAGCGCGCAGATTGCTGATGGACACACTGTGTAAAATAAAATCATCTCTCCCATGTCCCGCACGCTGGAGAATTATGGAGCGATGACAGAGATGTTCCGGAGGATCGCCCAATAAGAGCCCAAATAATCAATAATTTCTTGCGCGACCAGCTTCAATTGCATGTTATCCAATGTAAATCCTATTTCCGGACCTCCGGAAAAATCTTGCGCATAAACAATAGGATGCACCCAAGATAAGCCCAAATTTTCTGGCGCTCCGTCATGCGCTCCGTCACTGACTGAGGAAACACTGAGTGGTGAGATGAGCTGAGATGCCTTAGGGCCTATAGGCCGCGTATGCGATCACACATTGAAAATAAAATAAAGCAAGTAAACTTGCGTGATCCTCCTTAACATGCTGAAAGAGGACCTCAAAGACTCACGACGAAAAACTTACCAAACTGGAACTGGCGAGTAATGGCAAAATCCCTTTCTGCTTTTCAAACCAAATGGATAAAAAACAATAATAAACAATAGGTTACAAGAAATACACGATACGAATTATAAAGTCCTCTAAACAAAGCAATAAACGAGTGCATGCAACCTTAATATGGACTCGATTTGACGCAATTTCTGATATGCCATGCTTTTTTTTTTCAATAAGCACTTGGACCGTATCATTAAAAAAATGGGACTAAAGGATAAGGTGTCTGCCACAGGAAACTTGTACCACAAAAAATCAAGATTATCATCAAGGTACATATACCACTCAATATTATACTGATAATTTGCTGAAAGGTGATATATTGACCCAACCAGGATTTGTAGGATCACGACGTGATTTCAACCACAATTATCAAGAGAATTTATGATACAATTAAGCAATTTGTATTTCAAGGGAGGAGGAGGAGGTATTAGTATTTAACGACACATCGACACTATATCGTGTCATTTTCATTTCACTTTATACACGTTACGGAAGAAAGCCCATCAGTTTTAGAAGCAGGAGGAAACCGAAGAAACCCGGAAAGAAACCTGCGAGGCCGAGTGTGAAATCGCAGGCCCGACCAAGGATTGAACCTTGGATTGCTTTTAGGACAAATCCAAGTTTAGATTAAACATGTAAATAAAAAGTAGATTGAAATATAAACCTAATAGATTAACAATTTTAATCTAAATTCAGATTTGTTCTCCATTTTAATCTAAGAAATTGGAGAGTAACCCAACCCACCATATTTCAAGGGAATTATGGTGCGATTTCTGCCAGATTACGAACAAAATATCTAGTTATCTATTCTAAAATATATCAACTCTAAATGTAAGATTGGGCAAAATACGTTATCCGAAGTCGGGGACGGGGTAGCAGGGACGTGGGTCTCACTTGGAAATATTTTGCGATTACGCGTGGTCTCACAAAATAACTATTTGGTCTGCACGTGCAGAGAATGCATGCAAAATGTGTACAAACACCCAGCCTATAGGTCCGGGACGTAATAATATAGGGTTAATATGAATAAAATATCCTAAGTGTCCACACACACCATATACTTGTAGGCCCTATAGGCCATATAGGCCTACATTTGTTACATTATATGCATATAAACAGATGCACACGCATACATATCCCGGTGTGAAAGCAGATATAGTCCGACGGGAGCCATAGTCCGGGCTCCATAGACGATAACAGAATAAAGCGTGAAACTAATGTTGCGGGAAGAGTCAACTGAACCGAATGACATATTCTTAACCGTTGTATCTGGACTATCAGTACGGCGGACTATAATTACTTCTACACCGGGAGACATATAGGGCCTACACAAACCGGGCCATGCTCAAACACTTAAAATATAACAAACATCGATATAGGCCTAGAATTGAATTAAAACGGGCATGGAAGGATCACCAAAAGTATTCAGCAGCAATGAAAATCAATAACAAAATTAATATAAAATGTTAAGTCGAAATGAGAACGCCAACCAAACATTTTGTGAAACAAATTATGTAGCATGTTTCTTTTTGCATGACTTGCACCCCTGCCCCAATGTAGGGTTTTCTTAACGAATGCATTTAATGAAAATGCGCATTTCATACTTTTAATTAAAATTACGCTGGGGAGATCCCTGGATTAGTTAACGTTTCCTATTTTTGGAACCATAGCTAACTATCCTCGAGCATTTGGTAAAATATGTTAAAAATAGTAACGCAGCCCTTCACATACAATTACAACAAAGGGTGAAACGACGTATCTAAATATATAAAACTGAATATTTCACCTCACATCTGGCCCGTCTCGTCCCTCGTGTCGGGTCTCGGACAATTGTACAGTCGCATGATGAATATCGCAGGTGACTGGGGCATGTGGAAAGTTCCGCTTTTTTACATTTATTGGCGTTTTACGCGTATGCAATGCAAACTATTTAACTGCAAAATACGGACATTACAGTTGGGAGTGAACGATGACGCAAGTCAAAGACGACAATGTGTCAAATCCATCATGATCTCCCGCAATGCAAGTCTAATGTAATATGAGGTTGCTTACGAAAAGTGCTACATATGAATTCTCTGATTAAACTATTAGGCCCAAATCTATAAATTTCACTGATTGTTTCTTGACATGAATTAAATTTTGAGAGCACATATACTTATTTCCCCATGCAACATTGTTCCATTTCCATGTTTTTTTCATGTGTTTTGTTGTGTGTGCGTGTGTGTTTGCGAGAGATAAAAGGTCAGCTACAGCATTGACCCATTAAAAACAACAATAAATTTGTTTATCATGTTCATACAATGAGTGCATATATCTATCTTAAAGGCACGCGATAAACGCGGATCTGCATGCCATGTGAACGACTATACTTTGGTCGAAGTACCTTTTACAAGATGCCATTTTCTCTTGTTTTTAATAATTTTTCCTTGGTAACGTTATCGATTTGAGAAAACCTCTCCGTTAGGACACTTCCACTATGTAGAACTATACGTTGCGATAATTTGGCGAAAAATAAATGAAGGCGTGATCGAGGAACATACATACCGTACTTAAGTGTAATGCGCGTAAATGAGATCGTGCATCTATACTGCTAAGCCAAATCCTTCTGGATACCACACGTGTACGTCTTGTAAACGGTTTCTTTGTAGTACTTATTAAAGCTATACGGTACTGAGTCATTTCTAGGTTCCCAATTGACGGCGCGGCCAAATCCGACTCGCCACCGCCGAGCGACATTTGGCCTGCCAGTCAGCATACAACAGACAGAAAAAAATGGGAAAGATACTGGGCACCTAAAACTTCAAGTAATAAATCCATCATGATTTAAAAGGAAAAAAATACAGAGTACAATGTACTTGGTACCAAGTGGGTTCAATCCCGGTGTGAAAGCAACTATAGTCCGGCGGGAGCCATAGTTCGGGCTACATAGACGATCACGGAATAAAGTGTGAAACTATAATGTTGCGTGTATAGTCAACTGAATTGAGCATCCTATTCCGTACCGTTGTAGCCGGACTGTGAGTCCGCCAGACTATAATTACTTCTACACCTGGTTACACATAATGCACACAAGCGCGCAGATTGCTGATGGGCACACTGTGTAAAATAAAAATCATCTCTCCCATGTCCCGCACGCTGGAGAATTATGGAGCGATGACAGAGATGTTCCGGAGGATCGCCCAATAAGAGCCCAAATAATCAATAATTTCTTGCGCGACCAGCTTCAATTGCATGTTATCCAATGTAAATCCTATTTCCGGACCTCCGGAAAAATCTTGCGCATAAACAATAGGATGCACCCAAGATAAGCCCAAATTTTCTGGCGCTCCGTCATGCGCTCCGTCACTGACTAAGGAAACACTGAGTGGTGAGATGAGCTGAGATGCCTTAGGGCCTATAGGCCTATATAGGCCCTATGACATGTTGGTTATTTGTTGCAATGCGATGTGTTCTCTATAGAACGCCATATTCTATTATTAATGTGCCCCTGTATGGCAAATGTGACGCAATATATTGTGTCCATGTACGAACGCTTAATTTCATTGTCAAACACGCTGCTTGGGAGTAAGTTTTACTCTTATAATTTACCTTACAAAAAATTATGACGCTGTTTGTGTCGTATTTGGTTTTAATTCGAAGCAAAAACAAATTAATCTGGAAATTAATACATAGGGTGAATGCCAAGGTATGGGCCGATTAAATTACATATACACACATAAAAAAAATATATATATATATATATATATATATATATATATATATATATATATATAAGAGATCTGTCTATAATCTGTGCTATCACCACATATATGCGCAATTGGGGTATTCGGGTTTTTTACCGTGAACACACGAAAAAAAGTGGAGGCTATCCTGGGTGCATGACGTCCGTCAAGCGTCTTAACCAACGCAACCGCAGTGGTTGCGTAAACATTTTGCATAACAGGTGATCGCGGTGTGCCCTTAAAAAGTAATATCCCACCTTTTGAAGACAAACCTATAAGGGGTGTTAGGTTAAGACCGGACGTGTTTTTTTGTCGGGCATTTCAACCCGTCAACTATTCCTGAGGAATCGGAACTGAAATGCTATTTTATTCCCTAAAAAAATATGAAAACGGTAGAGGCCTAACACGCTAAAAGAGTGAGTAAAGGGGATGAGGTTGTCGATTGGGTCACCCACCTTTAAACATCCAATGACCGTCGAGATTCAAGGGCGCAGTTTGTCAAGCCCGCGGGATTAAAAGGCATAGGCATGCATGATTTTCGCGACGATATCATTATCGCCGCGGGATAGCGAACTGAAGTTAAAAGCATCAGACCTATAGGCCTATACGACCAAAAGTCCAAAGAGCAGCTTTTGTTGTAGCATCAAAGCACATTTTTTAACCAAAAGTTTAAATGTAAAAGTATCAACTTTAAGGGCTCATAACTTGAAAACTGAGCCATCTACATACTTATGAACTACTTATGAATTACTACTGTCAGTAGAAACTAAGTCCATATGGAGAATTTTTTAAAAAGTTCATGGAAAATATGAAAGTCTAAGCTTTTAAAGCTTTGAAACTTTACAACAAAACCACTATAACAATACCTTGTTTGTAGGCATATCCCTTTGCACCACTGCAGTTAAATAGTTGACGAAAATCTGACGACATAGCATACATCAGTTGAACCGTTAAATCAAAATATTAATGTGGGTGAACCATCCGAAAGTCGGGAGAAACACGGTGTCGAAAACCATTTTAACAAACTTTATAAATTGACAAGATATTGTCCTCTTTCCATAACTTTATTTTTCTGTATTTACTTATTCACTTACATTTCATACACTTTATTTTTATTGTAGTGACGTGACCATTTTCCGTATTTTTTCTTTTTTTTGGGAAAACGTACGTCATCGTCAGTATTTCGCCTCATTTTCCGTACAGAATACGGAAAATCTGTTCCTTGCTAGTTGGCATGCCTGGCAAGGGGGCTGAAAGGTTGATCCCATACACCCCCCAAAAAAAATAAAAATTTCTAAACGAATTTACATTGATCATAGGGGGTCAGATTTTGGTCTCAAATCAAGCGGGGATTTAATGCATTCCTTGGACATTGTAATTAGAAAAAAATACAACAATTAAAAAACCTGGTGACATTCTGAAGCATGCAAAAGGGCTTACTTCCAGGTGTTTCTTTCCCGTCGTTGCATATATTTCCCATGTAACTCAAATACATTTTTAAGTCAACATAACATGACAAACAAAGTTGAATTTCATTGATGATATTTCTTCAATATAAAACTTCTTAGTTTTATTAGGAAAAAAATCATATTGGGAAGGATCGAGAACAAACTTAATATCGTAATAGGAAAAGGGGAACGATTTAATAAAAACACAAAACTCAATGCTGGGCTTCACTGCATAGGCTAGGATATAGTTCCTCTTCAACTTCTTCAATGTTTGGCCGCTCGGCAGACGTCAATCCAAGATAAGTGGGTTTCTATAAACATTAACGCTCATGACAAGGTACTCTTTTAAAATAAACCACTATACAGAGGGCTCTTGTGTCACATTATAGTACATGAAGATAAAACCAGAAACCTGAAAGCTGCAAAACCTATTGTATTTACAAGCAGGTGACCTCGACATGCATATAAACAGTCATCAGGTTGCTATGGTTGCACTGATACAAAAAGATTAACAGGATTTTACTACTGCAATTGTTGTAATCCTAATGACTATTTTACAAGAGCTTGTAATTCATTAAAATTAGGAATTGTTCCTGAGGTCCGGCGTAATTTTTCCATCGAATCCAGCGAATTTCCTGGCCAAATATGCTTCTCCTGACAGATCATGATTGTTTTCCTGATAGTCGCACACACCAGCGCTGGACTTGCGCCCGACATGCGCCAGACTTGTGCCGGATACGGTCAAGAAATTGGAACACAGGCAAAATATTTTGATAGGCATGCAGTTTATTCCTCCGTTCAGGCGGCCGAATTCATAGGGTGTGGCACAATACTAAATTCTTCCGGCATGATTTTTCCAGGCACTCAGAGCACTTTTATCTTCAATGCAGATCTGTTCTCGCCAGGTGCGGGATGAGTATGGGAGACATAGTTGCCACACCGGATATGAATTTGGTACAGAGGGCAGCAGAGCATGCAAAAAAAAATTGCATAGAACATGACCTTGTCTTGAAAAAAAATAGGCGTGGCACTTCCTTTTATGTCAAAAGAGTCCAGAGAAGACAAACTTTTTTTTTTGGGGGGGGGCCTAACCCAGATAGCAGTACAACGTTGGGACAATGCTGGCCCAACATCACACGCGATGGTGGGCCAACGGCGACAAGTGACGTCGGGCCAACTTCATGTTGTGCCGTAGGCCCAACGATGGACATGCGTCGTATTTTGACGTTGGGACCAATGTTTGGCCAGCCTTGGGCCCACGTTATCCCAACCATATAAAGCACGGTGTTTTGCCATGTTATAAAATCACTAATTGGGCTCCATGAATAAAAAAAGAACATTTCCCTATTGTTTTCACACTTACTACACCAGTATAGTTCATATATTATGTTTAGGTATATTATTATATAGTAAATGAACTGAAAACGACATCTTACCTGGACAGGTATTTCGAACCAGGGACCTGTGTATTAGAAGACTGACGACTATCCAATTGAGCTAACGTGTCCTGCTTGATATCAAGGGCAATATAATATATATAAATTGTACAACAAGGCTTCCAAATCAGTATAGAAAACACCACACTAAGTGAAGACTAGACTCATAAACATGGCGACGAAAGTACGTCACAGAGCTTCACAGAGGTGAAAAAAAACCGAAAAGCTCAAGGAATCCCTGGATTCACGGTGAAAAACAAAGTGACCCCACAAAATCGGAAAAAATTATAGTTCACGGCAAGCCATATGTTTTATTTTTACGCACAATGTTGCTAAGCAGAGGCCCTATTTTTTTTTAAATGTAATAGTTGTTTACGTTTTTACAACTCGCACCTTTATATTGGCCTAATTAGAATATTTTAGCTTAATTATAGTCTGCGGGGACAACATATATTGCCCCACCGTTGGCCTGCCGACCACAAAAACGACCATTCCCCCCCACCATTTTCCCAACTCAACACCCCGACGTTGCTTACCAACCATAAAACACCATTCACTCCACCATGTTCCCCCAGTCGGCCCACACCTTGGCCTGCCGCAACAAAAAACGACCAGGTCCCCCACCAGTTTTCCCAACTTCTCCCCGATCACACACATTGGTGGTCGACCATACAACGACCATTTCCCCACCGTTTTCCAACTTCGGCTTGATGTTGGTTTTGCCGACCATCAAATCGACCATTTCCCCCACTGTTTTTCCCAACGTCTGCTTGACGTTGGTTTGCCAACCATCTAACGACCAATTTCTTGTTCCCCACCTTTTTCCCACGTCGGGCTACGTTGTTTGCCTGACCATCAAAACGAACCAATTCCCCACCGTTTTCCTAACGTCGGCTTGACGTTGTTTTGCCGACACGGGACGTGACTACATCGGCCGGAAGCATATGTTTGCTATCTGGGAATGTAATATAAAAGCTTCACAACCATAGGCACAAAATCAATTTTAAAAAATCTTGAGGGCACACTATTTTTCAATGTGCCAGTGTCTCTTTTAAGAGCACTATCTGTGATTTGCTGATGAATCAAAAATTAAAAAAAAATAATCAAAAATATAATTTTTGCATGTATATATAACAGGGATAGTAACCCTACAGTGATACGACCAAAAGCAACCAAATAAGGACAGAATCGTTATATTTTAGTCATAATTGTCCTGTGGACATTCTAAAACATTAATTGAATGGGAAGTCATATCTTTTTGAGTACTGCCTGCCTAGTCAATTTTTACTTGCAAAAAACTAACTTTATGAGAATTCTAAAGACTTCACCCTTTCACTTTTAAGCTATTCCTGCACTTTCAACTATTTGGACTGTGAGTGGATCGACTGATATAGTCTTGAAGACTCAGTGCTACTGTGATAGCAGGGAACACATTAGGGACGATCTGTGTAGTTTGCTGTCATATGATTTGGAACCAAAATTTAGTGATCTGTCCCTAAACAACCCCCTTTTTACCTCAAATAGCTAAATTTCATTGAAATACAAAAATACAATTCAAAGCCATTTTTCTAGCAGGCTCTTTATAGCTATTGGAATATATCTTCACAGGTTAAATCCGATAACAGGAAATTGCTGCATGATTAGCTATATGGAATAGCAAGGTTGACTTAGCACAGATGGTTTTCTTGGCATACCCTTTTATTTGAAATCTGTTATAGGTCAGGTCAGGTGTCCTTTGAGGGCCTACTACTGATAATACTGGTAACCAGTACTACCTGTCCCAGAGCTGGGTTGTCAGTGGCTAAACCGTCACCCCATTGGTTTTCTAAGGAAATCCGATGAGGCGGGTAGCTGGTTAACCTGGCATAACTAAAAAGAAGATTTACCTACAAGGGTGTCGGCTCTGGAGAGTTAAAGGCAGACATCCAGCACATTAACGTCTGGAAGGGCATCTTTTGCTCCAATAAATCCTCACGCAGGAGTATTGCTGTGAATGTGAGGTGAATCCGGCCACCCCCATTAGTGGGAACAAAACCGTTTTTTAAAACTTTGGTTTACCTATCTATTAGCAATTTCCTATTGGGCAGTATTTTCCGGAATTGCTCTGATAAAAGGATTAAAACGTTTCAATCGTAAGTGACCTTTTGCAGTATTTCTTACTATTTACCGGGGAAATTCTCCCCGAAAGAAATCTTTCTATTGTGGCTTTAACACTTTCTGGACATGTATCCTTGAGTATTTTTGTGTCATCTGCAAGAGAGCTAATGATCACACTAAAAATGGCCAAGTACTAAACTAGGCACCAACTAAAAAATGGGGTGAAAATTATGACACAAAAAGGGCCATTTCACAGTTTTTGACCACAAAAGTTGTGTAACATTTTAAACCCCATTTTTATCAGGCATAGGTGACTCAAAAGGGTTTTAAAAATGACCTGTTGTTGAAAATATTTGTAGGGTGTAGGGATTGCTTGTAGTGTGTGTGTGTGGGGTGTCTTTTTTTTTTTTTTTTTTTTTAAGCTATTATTTTGTTATTTTAAAAATGTGACCCAAATGATTAAACAGCTAAACTTAATTGCTTGCTGTTTTCACATACTGGCACACATTTTCATGGTATTTGCATGTAATGGTTCATGGGTAGTGCCCCACAAGTTAACCCCTCAAGAGTGGGACCAAATGGATTTATAGAGGTCATTAGAGGTCATGGCCCAAAAATGGTCAGATTAATAATTGGTGTTTCCAAATGTGTGCTCAATTTTTATGATTATCATGTTTTGAGGCGTCCAAGAGTGTGAATATGGATCGGATAAAAAACATGATAATCATAAAATGGATGATTTACGCCCAATTATTGGTCTCACTATGAGATTTAAACTATTGGGCCGACTGCCGTCCGGCCAATATTTTTGCACTCATAGACTCGACCAATAAAATTTGGGGCTCAATCGATCCAATTTTATAGACACTTGGCTTACCATGGTCCTTGGGTAGTATCACAGGTGTGATGACTTTCATACGTGACCTTGTGAGTCATGTGACCTTTGTCCCCATTCACAAACCGCAATGCAGAGGACCACAAGGATTCGGAATGCTGTTTGTATTTTTATAGAGGGTATTTCTTATAGCATTGTGTTTCAGGACGGGGGACAAGACGTAGAGTAGTGAGAGGTTTGCATTTTTGGAGGGGGGGAAAGGAAAATATGTTATCCATTTTAATTCATGTTTACTTTGATGTACATTTTGTCCCACTTTGCCATACAATAATTGTCAGTCCAAATGTTTAGGATTCATAGGCCATTGACTAGATATATGTCATATATATGATTTTAAAATATTAATATTCAAGTAAATTCTATTCTAGCTAAATTGTACTCCGATCTTGTCTGCTCTGTGAGGCACAAATAAAATTGATGTTTTCAAATTCATTTTTTAAATTTTTAGCTACAATTTATTTTCAACTTGCCAAAACTCTCGCTCAGAAAAACCATTTTGAGGAATTTAAATAGCAATCAGCATAGGAAAAATATTTTTATGATAGTAAATTATGGGAAAAGGTAAATTGGAAACTACTTTGAAAGGAAATTATTGGTCAGTGGTGGATCAGAAATGGTAAGGTCCGTTGAATACAGGTGTTTATGTGATTAGAATATTTAGATGTTTCAGTCAGTGTTTCATTTTCATTCTTCCGGATTCTTGAAAACAATTCCACTATCTCCTAACCAAATCATAATACTTGGCAGATGAGATTGTAGAAATGTCAAAATAGAAATGTTTTGTTGTATTACTTGTTGTTCCTAAAAGATCTTACTGCGTTCTAGAATAAAAAACATAGTTGTTACAATTTGATACCTACTCCCTTGCCCTTCATAGCCGGGAGCTAGTAGACATTTGTAACACATCTCAAGTACAAAGGATTTGAGTGTTACGGTCCGGTAAATATTTCCCACGGTGTAGTCCGTGTCCACAGACTGCGGAGAATAACTAAATTGGTACTGCATGAGAGATTAACGTTGAATGTATTTGTCGGGTACTTCGATGCTCGCAGAGACTACAGTGAACACGCAATCGCTACGGGCGCTCGGCAATTTTCCCAGGGGGGGCAAGACTCAATAAGTTTTCCCCCATATTTTCCCCTTCATCCGCCTTCTCTCGTCCCAGTTTTAGCTTCTCCGTCCCCCTTTGAGTTGTCTGGGGGCAGTCCGCCCCCCCCCCCCCCCCCCCCCCGCGGGGTACGCCACGGGCCCAGCCCAGACACAGGAAAAAGCAGCGTGGTGGTACACGCCATGTCCGTTGGCTGCTACGAAATACTCGGAGTCATCGATTGAAAGTTGGTTCCGTGAAGGCAAAGCCCATAAGGGCTTGATTTGGGCGTGGATTATTTTATCTATTTAAAGCTTTCCAATCATGCACAATATCATTTTTTGAACGGGGCACTTTTTATTCAAATGTGCCAAGTTTGGTCTCTTTAACTCTTGTCTATGATTATATCAAGATTTTCGCCTAACATAACCAGGCCCACTCTTTTTTCAGACCCTGTGGCATTATTGCGATGTAATAATATCCATGCCTATACCTTGTTGAATGTTTGTCTCCAATGACATTCCATATAAACTAATTTTGTATGCATTATGCATTTGATTTCTGATAATCATTCATTTCTCAAATGGTAAGCTTGAATAATTACATGATTTTTAATATTAGCAGTCTGGAATACATTGCAATGGCCTAGTAGTTTTGTAAGCGGATGCAAGCTCAAAGAGGTGGATGAGGCCCTAAAGTCTGTAAAAACATCAAAGATCAGATTTTGTCTTGCTTGATTAGTTTATTGCCCGTAAGCCCAATTTTTATCCGATGGTACTTCCAATCTGAAGGTGGTGGGTAACAGTGTATAATTTTCCTATTGTGCACACAGACATAGCATTGCTAATCAGATTATCATTGTCCGTGGTGGTGCCCCGGTGGGGGGGGGGGCGGACATTTGTGCAGCAGCACACTTTCTAATCAATCATACAACGCGTAATTATTTATAAATGCTTTATGTCATTTTAATAATAATTTTAAAAAGATAATTTCAGTGAAATCAAAGGAAGGCCTAACAACCCATCTTTTGTCAGGTAGATTTTCTTTGATGTGGCAGTAAATTTAGGATGGTTCCATATGTGTGATAATGACTAAATATGTCTAAAAATCATTCTTGTCGTCCTGTTGTCATAATTAAACAAATGAACCATAGTAGGGTGTCTTTGGTCTTACATTCCAACGGTTTCATTCTTGGACAACAAAAATCACAAAAAAGGGTAGTTCATATTTTTTATGTTTTTGATTTTTTTTTCTGACAAACCATAACAGCCTATTCCATTTTCTTTGCCGATAGGAAGTAGGTGTACTCTTACTAAATTTCCTTTATGCGTGTATTATGGAAATACCTATAACTCAAGCTCTGGACCTTTTTATTTCCCCCCAAATCATGATTTTAACACATTTTGGGGGAAAATGGCCATAGATTGAGTTATGGATATTTCCATGATACCCGTACACGGAGAAAATGAAAATTATATTAAGAGTACAACTGCTTTCATATTCTGCAGAAAAATGAAATAAATGTTGGTTTGCAGAAAAAATCAAACATAAAATATGAAAGGAAAAACAACACTGTATTTTGTTATTTGTACATCCAAGAGCTAAAACAAAGACACATATTTTTAGTTGAAATTGCTTTTAATGTTACTCATATATTGGGAACTATTATCTTTAGACTATTTAGTAACTCTTAGCAACCCTGGGACCTTTTTTTTTCTACCTTACTTGCTGCCAAACAATTTTGAAGCATATTTAATATATTTTTTACCCATTTTAAAATATTTGAGGGAAGTGGCCTAGTAATCAGTAGCTAGCAAACATAGTTGAACACACATCATGTGAGTGGAGTCACATGTGCAATGCTGCCATGTGATACATCTGTGTGCTGCCATGTATTAGGATGACTTTTTATATTTCCTTGAGTCAGTGGCTCTTTGAAAGTTCTTCATGCGACATGGCAACTGATTTGCTTTAAGAACCATTTCAAGAGCCCCGGACTAAAGACTTGGCATATAGTGTTGTTTTGGATGTGATTTCTTTCAAATGGGCAGCTATTACACTTACAAGCTTCTTGCATTCACATGACCCATATTGTCAGGCTTTTACATTTATATTTTAAACATTCTGTCAATTTGCAGTGTGACTTCAGATGATGGCAATTTAAAAACACGATTAATTATGCTTAGAAGTAGTAAATGTCCATATCCCGATCAGCGAAATGCCTTGTCGATGACGGTTTGAAATAGGCACAGGTTTTTTTGAACCAAGATATGTTGAGTTTTGAGAAAAGGACACAAATCTAAAACCATTAATTAAGTGACGTCACATTTTGAACTTGGTGGATTTGTAGAACATATGAACAAGTGATGAAGTCAATTTTCCAAAAACCACATGATGATTAATAGAGCTAACATAACCCCTCAAAATAGCATTAGATGCTGAAATACTGAAATATGGGCGTAGAACTCCGGGGTTAAAGCATTTTAGAGGCAGTTGCGGTTCCAGACTCTTTTTTCGGGGGGTGGGGGGGGAAGGGAGAAGTGCAATTGGGGAAGTGAAATCTTGGGAAAATATGAAAAATTAAGAGATTTGTTAAATCATATTTTGGCCAAAATTACTGATTTTTGCCAAAAAATCCATCATTTTTCTTTTGACTGGGGGGGGGGGGTGGATTGGCGTTTAGAAAAAGAAAAAAACAGGGGGGGGAGAATTTCTCCCAATTCCCATTCCCCCTCCGGTGCCACCATTGTTCACAGACTGAGGTGATGAAAATTTACACATTCGCTATCACCTGAATAGCATTGCAACTTCTTGTTACTTATTTCTGAAACGGCAGTACAAAACGGGTCCTTTCAAATTCCATTTCTAGACTAGCAGCATTTGATACAATTTTGAAGTTAATGTTCTAAATAGCAATGACGTCACTTGGTTTCTTTTCATCCAATGGAGTTCATATTGTATTACTCTTGATAACTCGTAATGAAGTCTAGGAATGTATGATGAATACATAATGTGAGTGAGAAGAGTTTCAAGAGGAAGTCAAATACATTACTGAATTAAAGCGACACTGGAACATTTTCACGAAATATGAAATTTCTTCGCAGATGATAGTCTAGGCCATTGGAAGAATAGAGATGTATTTTACACATAAAAATAATATACCAAAAACAGATGGGTAGGTTAATAAGAAGGCTAAGGAACAAAGTATTTGTAGGCTAACTTTAAGTTTCACGTAACTTTAATCAACAAATGTAGACTCATACTCATTGATATTAAAACCACAAAGGTCACAGACTGGTCAAACAGGGTGCATGCCGTGGGAATCAACATCGGCATGTGTTTTCTTGTGTTAAACGCCATTTCATTCGTCTGTTGAATAAATGTCACTGGAGTCATTTAATTATAAAATCGTTCTGTTTACCCATAAGGGTGCTGATTTGGTCTTAATCATTTCAGGTGAAGGCTAATGTATATAAAAGCTTATAAATACCATGCAAATATCAATTTTAAAAAATCTTGAGGGCACACTATTTTTCAAATGTGCCAGTGTCTCTTTTAGGCACTATCTGTGATTTGCTGAATCAAGGAAAAATAAAAAAAAAAAAATCATCAAAAATATAATTTTTTGCATGTCTATAACAGGGATAGGTAAACCCTACAAGTGATAGGACCAAAAGCAACCAAATAAGGACAGAATCGTATATTTTAGTCATAATTGTCCATGTGGACACTTCCTACAACATGTAATTGAATGGGAATTCATATCTTTGAGCACTGCTGCTATATCGATTTTTTACTTGCAAAAACTAACTTATGGGAATTCTACAGACTTCACCTTCACTTTTAAGCTATTCCTGCACATTTCAAATATTTTGACTGTGAGTGGATCACTGATAGTGTCTTTAAGCTCAAGTGCTACGTGTGATAGCAGGGAACACATTTAGGGCGATGTGTAGTTTTGTTGTCATATGATTTTGAACCAAAATTTAGTGATCTGTCCCCCAAACAACCCCCTTTTTACCTCAAATAGCTAAATTTCATTGAAATACAAAAATACAATTCAAAGCCATTTTTCTAGCAGGCTCTTTATAGCTATTGGAATATATCTTCACAGGTTAAATCCGATAACAGGAAATTGCTGCATGATTAGCTATATGGAATAGCAAGGTTGACTTAGCACAGATGGTTTTCTTGGCATACCCTTTTATTTGAAATCTGTTATAGGTCAGGTCAGGTGTCCTTTGAGGGCCTACTACTGATAATACTGGTAACCAGTACTACCTGTCCCAGAGCTGGGTTGTCAGTGGCTAAACCGTCACCCCATTGGTTTTCTAAGGAAATCCGATGAGGCGGGTAGCTGGTTAACCTGGCATAACTAAAAAGAAGATTTACCTACAAGGGTGTCGGCTCTGGAGAGTTAAAGGCAGACATCCAGCACATTAACGTCTGGAAGGGCATCTTTTGCTCCAATAAATCCTCACGCAGGAGTATTGCTGTGAATGTGAGGTGAATCCGGCCACCCCCATTAGTGGGAACAAAACCGTTTTTTAAAACTTTGGTTTACCTATCTATTAGCAATTTCCTATTGGGCAGTATTTTCCGGAATTGCTCTGATAAAAGGATTAAAACGTTTCAATCGTAAGTGACCTTTTGCAGTATTTCTTACTATTTACCGGGGAAATTCTCCCCGAAAGAAATCTTTCTATTGTGGCTTTAACACTTTCTGGACATGTATCCTTGAGTATTTTTGTGTCATCTGCAAGAGAGCGCGTAGGGATTGCTTTGGTAGTGTGTGTGTGTATGTGTGTGTGTGTCTGTCTGTCTGTCGGGGTGTGTGTCTGTCTGTGTATCTGTCTATGGTAAAAATGTTGACCCACATGTTAACACTAAACTTAATTGCCTGCTGTTTTCACATACGTGCACACATTTTCATGGTATTTGCATGTAATGGTTCATGGGTAGTGCCCCACAAGTTAACCCCTCAAGAGTGGGACCAACTGGCATATAGAGGTCATTAGAGGTCATGGCCCAAAAATGGTCAGATTAATTAATTGGTGTTTCCACATGTGTTGCTCAATTTTTATGATTATCATGTTTTGAGGAGTCCAAGTGTTGAAAATATTGGATCCGAAACATGATAATCATAAAATTGGATGATTTATGCCCAAAATTTATTGGTCTCGCTATGAGTTTTAAAATATTGGGCTCGACTGCGTCTCGCCCAATATTTTTGCAACTCATAGCTCGACCAATAAATTTGGGCTCAATCGATCCAATTTTATAAGACACTTGGCTACCATGGTCCTTGGGTAGTGTCACAGGTGTTGATGACTTCAACGTGACCCTTGTGAGCTCATGTGACCTTTGTCCCCATTCACAAACCGCAATGGCAGAGGACACAAGGATTCAGTGAATGCTGTATTTTTATAGAAGGGTATTTCTAGCCTTGTGTTTCAGAAGGGGGGAAAAGGAGTAGTGAGGGGTTTGCATAGTTTGGAGGGGGAAAATCAGTTTATCCATTTTAATTCATGTTTACTTTGTGTACATTTTTGTCCCACTTTTGCTCATACAATAATTGTCAGTCCAAATGTTTAGGATTCATAGGCCATTGACTAGATATATGTAATATATATGATTTTAAAATATAATATTCAAATTAAATTATATTCTAGCTAAATTGCTATCTTCCGATATTGTCTGCTGCTGTTGATGCACAAATAAAATTTGATAGTTTTTAAAATTTCAATTTTTAAATTTTTAGCTACAATTTATTTTCACTTGCCAAAACTTTCGCTCAGAAACTCATTTTGAGGAATTTTATTAGCACAGCAGAGGAAAAATATTTTTATGATAGTAATTATTGGAAAAGGTTAAATATGGAAAATAGTTTGAAAGGAAATTGATGGTCAGTGGTGGATCAGAAAATGGTAAGGTCCGTTGAATACAGGTGTTATGTTGATTAGAATATTTAGATCTTTCTAGTCAATATCTCATTTCATTCATCCAGATTCCTTGAAAACAATTTCACTATCTCATAATCAAATCATAATTACTTCGGCAGATGAGATATGTAGAATGTCAAAAATAGAAATGTTTTGTTGTATTACATGTTGTTCCTAAAAAAAAGATATTATTGCTGTTATAGAATAAAACAAATATTTGTATCAATTTTGGATAACCTACTCCTCTTGCCCTTCATATCCTGGGGGAGCGAGTAACATTTGTACCTCCTCAAGTACAAAGGATATTGAATTGTATTACGGCTTCTTCGGTTAAATATTTCCCAAGTTACTTCCGTGTCCCAGACTGCGAAAGATACTATCTAAATTGGTACTTGCGCAGCATGAGAGATTAACGTTTGAATTGTATTCTGTAGGTACTTTGGTGCTCGCAGAGTAACGAAAATGAACCCGCAATCGCTACTGGCGCATCCATTTTCTTCCCCCAAGCCTTTCGATATTTTTAATCCAGTCCTGGATTTTTTCATAACACCGGTTTCAATTTCCGCCAACTTTTTTAGAAACAGGGTTTTTACTTACCGGACTGCCGTATTGAGTGATTAAATATGTGACACGTCTTACAGGGACCTCCTGAAAATGATCTTAGTGCCACAAATGGTGCCGTAAGGAAGGGGGACTAGACAAAGGATTACATCTGGGAAATGTTGGAAATTGATCCAATCAAGTTGAAAATATACCACGTTATTGTCTAACCACAATGATTTTAAAAGTAATAGTTTGTACTATCTACGACTTAAAATCGGGGATGTAACAGTTAAACAGCAAAAAATCAATACTTAAAAAAAAATGGTGCAAATTGGGTGGTGGACTCATACTAGGATTAATAGTTTTGACCTGTCTAAATGCTGAGTTACCAATCAGGGGCCACAAAGGTCAGTGTCCAATTGCATTCAATGACCTTTTCTATGGACTTTTCTGTTTTTTAAGCCTATAATGCCACAACTTTAGATTGCAGATAGTACAAACTATACCTTTTTTGGGAATTCTTATATAACCTGGTATATGTTTCAACATGACTGGTTCAATTTAAAAATGACCCCTGTATATCTTTGTTAGACCCCCTCCTGGTTTACAGGGTAATAACATTTTTGTATAAACCAATGGCACATGGATGTTGCTAGGGGAGGAAACCCAAATCAGGTTCTATTGATCATTATTTTATTCTGGTTTGGTCATATTTAATGAATTTTTCAAACCGATGTTTGTAGGGTCATGTAGAAACGTCAGAACCATGCTTAACATATATTTTTTTCAGTGCAACAGGGGGCAACAGGGGAATGCTCCCCATTTTCTTCTTTCCCCCACCAGTTTTTCTCCCCTGACCAGAAGGACAATATGACAGATTTTTTGTGGCCAAAATCACCAAATCTTGTGATGTTTTGCCCTCAAAAAATTAACCTTTTGCCCGTCTCCTAAGTTCCCTTCCCATGTCCCCCCCCCCAGAAAAAGATGCCTGTGCCCCATGATTAATATATTTTTTTTTCCATGTCATATACATTTTTTTACAAGAGACAAAAAAACATGTACTAATTATCTCAAACCTTAAGTGGTTTTCCTTGGTTAGTTTTTTATTTTGACGTACTCTGCAAAAGCAGGCCCCATTTCCTGCACCATGAGGTTTAAAAAATATGCCCACGGAGTTTTCTTGCCAGTTTGATGAAAAATTAAATGTTGCCTTCAGACAGCTATGAGCTGCCCTAGGTTATAATTTTTACTCTTTAGTGTTGTAAACGTCATCTTTGGCTTAAAGGTGCTTTGCTGCCGATCATTTTTTGAGACCCCTGATTTAACTGGAATTCATCAATTTTTCATTTCAAGAGGAAAGGCCGTTTTTTTCCTATTGGCTTCCCCTGAAATTTCAGCTTTCAAATCCCTTCTTTCCCAAGATACGTTTTAATGGTTAACCATCATATAAACACAGTAGTGAATAGGTCGTTTTGCACTATGCATTATCGCGATTAGCAATCAAACCTGCAAATTTTGTTTTCCACGGTAATTTAGTTGGTTCAGCCTATAACAAGTGTACGGCTTTCAATATCAAGTAGAGAATACAATAACAAAATTGGAACAAGTACCTTTAAGGAGAAAAAGTTTATTGAACAAACAGGGTAAAAAAATTCATCATGTCGAAGCCAAGCATTTGTATAGAAGAGCCCCTTGAGAGCAAGATTGTGCCACAGGAAGCTTAATGAGGAGATTTACAGCAAATCATAGTATGCTTAAAATGGTTTAAGATCTGTCTGGTCATTGGTGGCTTGGGTGATTGCAAGGGGACATTTTATCTCTAGAGAAGATTTATACCCATGGATCTGTGACATCATGTTGCTTATACCCCCTCAAAGCCTGCCCCAGTTCAACAATAGCATTGCATGCATTGGTTTTGTATTAGAAGTTGACTGGATTGGTTTCTTGGCATGATATTAAAGATCATGGGTTGCCCATGATGATATTTTGTTACTTAGAGGCCGACAGAGATTTTCCGATGAGGTCCTCAGTTTTCAAAGCAAATCGTGGTTTTTGGCATATACATAAGCTGTCCTATATAATCACCCTATGGGAAATAACTAAGCTCAAATCGACGTTCCTCCTCTAGAAAATCACAACTTTGTTATACAATTCCGGATCCGGACTTTGTTATACACGGTTATCCTATGGCACTGGTTATACTTTGCATAAATGTTTACTGCATGCAAAACGAAACCTGATTCTCCTCTAACTTTGGAATCAAGCATTTTAGGTGAAGTTTGGTTCTAAGACTATTTTTAATTGCTACACCAAAAATTATATTTGAAATCTCTGAGCCGCCTTTAAAGACACTTGTATCTGTAACAAATATCTGCATACCTGATAGCCTGAGCGCAGTTCAATAGCCGATGCGAATATTGGTGTCTGATATGAATCCGAAGCAGTTAGTGTAAACAGTACATAAGCGGTGGTGGGGTTGGTAACCACTTCAGAGAGTTTGATGGGGAAATTGAAAATCATGCTCAATCCAAAATCTGGTAAACTGTGACTGACACACCCTTTTGTGGTTACGCACATTCATCGGCGTTAAAGATGGCCATTTATATACAGAGAAGGTTTATTTTTGGTTTTCAAAGTTTATCAAAACAAATCTGTGCAGTAATACTGTTTTATGATTTCTGACAAATTCCTTGGGGCTTGAACACCTAAACCCCCTTTGTGACAATTATTGATCAAGTAATATTCTTCGAATTCCTTTTACTGATTGAGCATCTAAGTGCTCTCTAGAGCAATCTGAACTCTGTTTTAAAAAAACTTTTTTTTCTAAAGAAAGTCTGACTCAAGATTTCGAAATATTATTTTTTTTTGTGTAAAAATGAAAAATAGTCACCTAGACTTAAAGATAGTAACCTAAAATGCACAAGTCCGAAATTTGAGGATGAATCGTATTTTTCGTTTTGAGTGTCAGTAAACATTAATGTGTAGTAGGTTACGACGGTCCCATAGAAATACCGTGTATCCAAATGCCGGATCCGGAATTTGATACCAATAGTTGTGATTTGTTCTATATTAAGGAATTCGATTTAAGCCAAGCATTTCAACGAGAACAGCAGGATTATATATTGACAAGCATTCTGTACGCAAAAACACGTTTTTTGTTTGGAAATTGAGGCGCCCTCCTCAGGAAAATCTCCTGAGTCGGCCTTTAAACAACTTTTTCTTCCATTCATACCATCAAACCGCTTTTATATATGTTCTTATTCCCACCAATATTGCATCAAGTCCGAGACTCTTACGCCATATGTACACCTGATCTTTATAGGCAGAAACAACAATCAAGGGTCTTATTGGGCATCGGAAATGACCGGTTTGCTGAGAGATGTCATGTGATACTTCATCTCATCATTGATGATTAATGAAGATGTGTTTGGGGAGTGTAAACAAAAAATTAACGTTTAAAGGAAATATGTCATTAATTCTGAATATTTGGAAATTGGTATGCGATGGAAAGCCTTAAGTAACCTATATTACCTATAAATCAAAATAAGTTGAAAATTGTCCACATTTGGTTGAGTCATTTTGCCTTTTTAATTTCCCGCCCAATAGCTTACTCGAAACGAGTTCCGAAAACCACATTGCAGGCAAAAATGGTGGACTCAAGTGGATGACCTCCTATTTACGTCGTTGTGACCCTCAATATCGCAGTGTTGCCACTTCAATAATAATACAACACCACGAAATGGGAAAAACAAAAATCTCATTCTGTAACTTTTTTTTTCTAATTGTATATTCCTTTTCATTAATCCATCAAATATTGCAGTGTTCAGCAATAAACAATTCGGGTCACCCGATGTTTGGTCATCGACGTTGCACGTCCACGAGGAGAGCAAATTGGGCGCTTTTGATCAATGAAGTCCGTGGCGAAAAATCCGCCCGTTTTCTCGTAATGTCACAAAAGCAATTAAAATGCCTCTATTTTGTTAATTTTACACAAATTGTATTATTTTTTTTTGGGGAATTCCGTGATGTATGTAAACATATATTTTTTATGAATGTAAGTCAAACTGAGCTTGACAAAAATCTTGACATATTTCCTTTAGACATCTTGCAACCAACAGTTTCTAAACTTACTCATTTTCATGATTGCAGCTAAACTGATCAATTCAAGCTGCTTACCCACACCTGCTATGCATTAATCAATAACAAGTCCCTTTTAGCAATGTAACAAATTAACATGACAGTGGCTCAAGAAGTGTGGAATGATTACATGAAGGAAACATGTGGAAATTCTCCTGTAATTGCAGGCTTGACAAAAATCCACAAGAGGCTGTCCATTCCAAGGTCTCTTGGCTGTTCCTGGTTAACTTCTTTAGAATGGGCACTAACACGCTTATTTTCGCTGATTATCAGTAATTAAAACAAGCAAGTTGATGAATGCTTTTTTGCACCTACCAAGGTCAAAGTTTCATATTAATGAAAAAATATTGCACTACTACTGTGTTAAAAACTTCACACTTGTCATAGCAACTACTTAAATACTATAGCCCAAGCTATTTTGGAAGCCCTGTTGAAAATCTGCAAAAACATTGTAACTGATCTTTGTGACAGTAAACTTTCTAACTGCCAGTGCGTGAATGGTTCTTGAACGTCTACAGATCATTTTTTACAACCGAGGGTCCGCCAAGAAAATCAAAGAGAATATGCATTTTTCCATGCTGTAAAGGTTTTGTATATTGGCTTGGGCGTTAACATTTAATCATCCACAGTGCAGTTTGTGAATCAAGATGGCCGTCGATCCTCTCGTCCTTGTTATTTATCATCTCTATGTGGCCCCATTCAGGCAAGGTCTTCCATATGGAGTACTATTCTCAATGGAAATTCCTATTGGGTGTGGGATTTCAATTGTAGTTTCCTACTGTGTGGAAGACGTTGGTTGAACCGGGGTGTATTCTTCTATGGAGGTATTTTTTATGAGTGCGGTTAATGGATGTCAAATGAATATTCTATTGGATAACTGCTTTTGAAATGTAACATTCCTCTATGGAAAGTCGTTGTCTACGGGGAGTATGGATGTCAAATGGAATATCTTATTGGATAACTTTATTATTTGAAAATACCACACATTTCCTCTATGGAAGATAGTGTTTATTGCACCATGGATTATGATGTTCACATTGGATAACTTCATTAAAATACACATTCCTCTAGGGGAAGGTATTTTTCTGCAAGGGGGCCGTATGGATGTCAAATGCAATATTCTATTGGATAACGTTTTGAAATGCACATTCTCTATGAAGTAGTTTTCTGGCGGGGGAAGTATGAGGTCATGAATATCTTATTGGATACAATTCCTCTGTGGTACGGATTTTCGTACAGGGGGATTATGGATGTCAAATGGAATATCCTATGGATAACTTTATTTGAAAATATACATTCCTCTTGGAAGATATATTTTTTATGCAGAGGGCGTATGGATGTCCATAGAATCTCTTGGATTTCAAAGTTTTACCTAGTTTTAACTCAGCTTTGATTTTTCCTGGCCATATTCGGCAGTACCCGCTGAGTTGATCGGGGATTTGTATTGACGCCATCGGCCGGCTCAAACAAATGGTAACACGGCAAACTCATGGAAAATTCACAAGTTGGTATCAAATATTCAGGCGTTGTGACGACTTTGGTCACATCATATCATATCTGTTTCATGGTTAAAGAGCAAGCGTGCAAACTCATAATTGACAGCTTTGAGCGTGTTGTAATGGAGTATGATTATTACTGCCTGACACATACACAGCAATTGGCAGATTATTTTTGATAACTATATATGAACGAACAAAAATATGCTCAAGAGTAAAATAACCACCTGTTGTGAACAGGCTCAGAAGTCACAATGGTTACAAATGATAATGATATTATTAGTATTATTTACTGGTTTGAATCCTTACACCAGTAAATAAGAGTCCCATTCGTTCCTGTACAAAATGGGCGAGATGAAAACATCATTTTCTCCTCAATGGAACATCTCAGACCTTAAAGCTAACATTCTGCTTGAAGATCATCAATCTAATACCCGATCAATCATAAAATTAGGGTAGTTATCCCCCAAATTTTTGAGCTGCTGGACCGTGAAGACTAGCATGGACAGAGCACTTTTTCAGTCAGCTGTTCCCTGTAAGAATATGGTTAAATTAGTTTGTCAGATCAAAATAACGTATCGATGTCAACCTTTTTTGATATTCCTACAGATTTTATACTTAAAGCCACTATTAGTCATTTTGTTCCAAACTCAAAATGCTGATTTTGTCTCTAAAGTGCTGTTAGGTCATATCAACACCTTATATTATTGTTCTTTGTGAAAAACAGACACTTAAGCATTTTAAAGCGGTCTTGAAGGTGCCATTTACGGCTGTTTCTAGACCTAATAAAAGTCGGATCCTGACTTTTATTAGTAAACAAAGCATAAATATCATGATTTCTTGAAAAATATGGTGTGTTACGCTTAGCCACTTAGTGCAAAAAAAATCAACTTTGAGAAAAATAGGGGCGCAATTTGTTCACATTGTGAAGAAATCGCTAATAGTGGCTTTAATATTGATAGCAACCATGATTTTCAACCCAGATCTCACCATTTATCTCAGTCTTTAGGGTACACTTAGAAATGGGTCTGCAAAAACACCATCATTTGCAGCAGGGGCTGGACTTGCTCTGTTTCTCCTGTCTGAATATGCCAGTGCTTTGTGTATTACTTGGTAGTCCTGACAAAAAATATGCCTAAAAATATCAGCTTCTTGAAGGGAACCAGGTTTGCATGACTCTTGCTTGTTTTGTGTCGCCTGCCTTAAGGCAGAAGACACATAGGGATCACTTTGTCCACTGTAGTCTGTTGTTGTTGTTGATGTCTGCTGTTGTTGATGTCTGTTGTTGTGAAAAAGGGTTAACTTTTGCCTGTAATATCTGCATACTTTGATGGATTTAGACCAAACTTGAGTCATAGATGCAACATGGGATCCCACATTTGTTGATGAGGTCAAAGGTCACATACCAAGGTCAAAGGTCATGTGAGGTCAAGTTGTAAGATAGGCTGAAAATGTAAAATTGACCTGAATTGAAACCAAACTTGAGTCATAGGTGCAACATTGGATCCCTCATTTGTTGATGCGGTCAAAGGTCACATGCCAAGGTCAAATGTCATATGAGACCTATCATTACAAACCGTGATGGCAGGCGACACATGCGGTCCGAGGACCGATGTATTTTTTTAATGAAAAGGATAGA